>JAOWBW010001008.1:0-262646 GCA_026119855.1 Campanula takesimana
CTCATTCCTTTTTCTCGTAAATACCCATTTATATCTCACGGGTTATAACCTAAGAGGTGTAGGAACTCTGGTTCCAAACACTCCTCTTTTATTTAGGAATCGAACTTTGACTGGATTGCTTTCTCTCATTTAGGCCAATCAATTCTTTGTTTACACTCATTTACGGAGCGAGGTTCAATATCATTACCACATATAATCTCAGTTGCTACTGTATAAGTAAATACAACCGTTGATAATTGTTCCATCCCGATTACATATCTCATATATGCATGCAATGACTAACTGATATTTCTTTATTCTCAGAAATGGATGTCAATGTCGAGGCGTCCCCGACGACTTCGTTTTCCAAACGAATCCATAATCTGGAACAATATCATGGAATAGATCGGATGAGATTCCAATTTTATTATCGCTAACGGGATTCGATTTTTGTGCACTCACCCGTTTACGGGATGCGAATCCTTGGAATCAATTGGCCTCCCTCTATTCTGGGCAGGGGTATGTATTTCGTTAGGTGATCACTGGCCTTCCTGATAATACTCCTTCTGGGAGTTCTATCCTCGTAGGCACATTTGCAGCTTAACAGCTATTGAAAAGTTCTTCTGGACTTTCAATAACATTTAGATTAACATAATAGCCGTTATAAAACAAATCCTGAAACAGATTTTCTAATGAAAAATACATGGGCAAATAGGATCATTCTTGTATCTTTCTTTCGCCAAGTATTCACTGAGACGGTTATACCACATCCGTCCAGATCGTTTTAAACCATACAAAGATCTTTGTAATTAATTTAAAAAACTTCTCGAGAATTTGAATTGCATGCATCATACATCTTGAATCCTTCGGGGATTCTCTTAAATCCTTCTGGGATTCTTATATAAATATCATTGTCAAGTCTGCCATACAAATATGCAGTGACAATATCCATTAAACGCATATCAAGCTTTTCATGTATTGCCAGACTAATGAGATAGCAAAATGTAATTGCATCCACCACAGGAGAATATGTCTCCTCATAATCAATTCCAGGTCTTTGCGAAAAACCTTGTGCAACAAGACGTGCTTTATTCTTGTGCAACAAAATGTGCTATATATTTTGTTTTCACACTTGTACTCTACTAGTTTTACACCTTCAGGTGTATGGACTACAGGTCCGGAAAACTCACGCTTCTCAAGTGAGTTGAATTCTGCTTGAATTGCGTCTTCCTCTTTGGCCAATCATTTCAACATCGATACTCGTCGATACACCTAGGTTTGTGATCCTCGTTATTTTCCATAACATTAAGCGCTATATTATATGCAAAAATATTGTCGACAATTCTTTCCTCTCGCTCTCCATTTTTCCTGTACTGACATAACTGATCGAGATATCATCATTCTTAATGATTACATGTATCTAAACTTCTTCTGAAGTATTTGATCAGATTTGTCATGTATCTCTTCAGGAGATTCATTTACCTCGACGGGGCTTTTCTCATAATTTGCTCATTTACTTTTTCGAGGATTTTTGTCTTTGGATCCGATAGGCCTTCCACGCTTCAGGCATGGTTTAGATTCATTAGCGGATTGTCCAATCGGGACATCAATCCGTATATGAGCATTTACAGCTGGAACATGTGACTTTGTCACTCTTTTTTAGGTCAGTAAATGCGTCTGGCAATTAATTCGCTATCTCTTGCAAGTGGATTATCTTTTGAACTTCTGGTTCATATTGCTTCGTACGAGGATCAAGATAATATTTCAATGTATTCCACTTGATTTCCTTTTCCATCTTATTACTTTCTCCCCCTAATGTTGGGAATATTTTTTTTCATCAAAAATGACAATCGGCAAAATGTTCCGCAAATAGATCACCTGTTAATGGTTCAAGATATCGTATAATAGAAAAAGAATCATACACCCACATATATCCCCAATCTCCGTTGGGGTCCCATCTTGGTGCGTTGTGGTGGAGCCATTGAAACATATACCGCACACACCAAAAATTCTTAGATGGGAAATATTTGGCTCCTGACCATAAGCCAATTCTAATGGGAGAACTTATGATTACTCTATTGCATGATGCGTATAAGTGCTACTGCATGTAAAAATACCAGGCCCAAGCTACGACAGGTAGCTTTGCTCTCATAAGCAACGGTCTAGCTATTAACTGAATTCGTTTAATAAATGATTCAGCTAAACTATTTTATGTGAATGAACATAAGCAATTGGATGTTCAACATCTATTCCAATAGATGTACAATAGTTATTAAAATCCTCTGATGTAAATTCACCAGTATTATCAAGGCTAATTGTCTTGATCACATAATCTGGAAATTGTGATCGTAATCGAATTTCTCGCAAACGGCAGGTTGCGAGTTAATAATAAACTTATGTGTGACCATTTAGTAGATGCATCTACTAAAATCATAAAATATCTAAATGGTCCACACGGTGGATCAATCGGTCCACATATATTACCTTGAATTATCTCTAAAAATTTTGGAGATTCAACTCCAACTTTTGCTGGTGATGGCTTAATTATCAATTTGCCTTGAGTGCAAGCAGCACATGAGAATTCATTAGATTGAAAAATCTTCTGGTTTTTCAATGGATGCCCATGTGAATTTTTCATAATTCTTCGCATCATATTAGAACCGAGATGCCCCAACCGGGCATGCCATATAGTAGAACCATTTATATCAGTAAACTTCTCGTTTACTGGTAAAAACCATTTATATTAGTAAACTTCTGGTTTACTGTTAAAATCATTTATATTAGTAACTTCTGGTTTACTGGTAAGACCATTTATATCAGTAAACTTCTGTTTATTGTCATTTGTACTTCAATTATGCTATCTATCTTTGTATAGCATACTTAGAGGAAAATACAGGTAACTTTTCTACCACATATTTGTTACCTGATTCAGTATTTTTAATGCATAAATATTTCATTTCTCTTCATACTTGTCTCATATGACATCCATTTTCACGAATATCTTTAAAGCATAGTAAATTTCTTTGAGACATAAATGAAAACAATGCATTTTTATACTTATTTTGTTCCTCCTTAGTAGTACTATGTTAGCTCTGCTGGAGCCATCAATTATCTTTGTACTATCTCCATATGTACTAAATAATTACATCATTTACAATAATATATACTTATCAAGTAAAAGTTAAAATATGTTAGAACACACACACACTGAAATAATAGAACACACTTAAGTAGATTATAATGAGTCAGATACTTTAGTTAGTTTGGCTTCTCCCCCATTAAGTATGTAATCATTTACATCTGGATGAGAAAATCTGATATATCCAGATGTGTACTTGTAGATGGATTTTGCTTTACATCATCGTTTTCATAGACAAAATTTGTTTCAACATCTTTCCCTTTATTCAGCATTGATGCTGATACAACTTAACAATATGTTTAGGCTTATGACAGGTACGTGGATCAATGGCTTTTCATTCTGCAACCGATAAACATAAATTCTCAATTTTTATCGGTTGCTTAATTTGTCTAGTCGATGATATTTCATTATTACCTTCTCTATTCCACTTCTGGTGGCGAGAATTTTTTCATCATTATTGGGTGGGGTGATTGTCATTATGATACCGATTATTAAATCTCCCCGACCACGGTCGCGATTACGTCCACGACCACGTTCTCGGCCTCGCTCAGTATTATCATATATACTCGCGTTCACTTCAGGGAACGGAGTAGAGCCAGTGGGCGGCTTCGTGGTTTTTCAATAAGATCTCATTATTTTTCTCAGCCGTATGAGATCAATTCAGAATATCATTTAAAACCTTTTCTCGATATTGCTACTGCAGGAGCAAATCAAAGAAGGAATGTGGAGAAAGTTTTCTTTAGCATATCGTTATCAGTTATTCTTTCTCCACATAGTTTTAACTGTGATGTAATTTTCAACATCGTAGAATTATATTCACTTATTATTTTAAAATCCTGCAAACATATATAAGATATAATTTTGAAATAACTTGAAAAGAGACTAGGTAGATCTTACCGATACCGTACCTACTTTGGTGACTATAGCTCAGGATCTGGAACTAGAACGAAGTCGTGCTGATAACGTGTTATAAAACTAAAGAACCAAGAGCATAATCTCAATAGATAATATTTATTTCAAGACTATTATAGAGAGAGTGTACAAGAGAGAAAGATAGAAGTTAAGAACTTCTGAAGAAATGAAAACTAGAGCCTACTATTTATAGGTGAAAATTTGCTTCCTCTATAAGCTTCCATAAGGATAAACATTATCCTTTAGTAAGGCTTCCTTTGTAAGCTTTTCTAAAGATATTTTACCAAGCTTCCCTAGTAAGCTTCACTGAAGATATTTACAAGCTTCCTTAGTAAGCTTCGCGAAAGATAATCTTGCAAAGCTTCTCTTGTACACTTCTGGTTCAAATGACATCCACATAATAATATATTATAACAATTTCTCCTTTTTCTTTTTTTTTTTTGAATGGCACACATCAGTACGCCATTGGGTTTTAGAGCTTGGGTTAAATAGTGAATAGCAGACTGCGCTTTTGTGCTTGGGTCACTACAAGTAATGTGTTTGTATTTATGTTAATGACTCTCGAAATGCCCCTCAAACAAAGAATAATAAAAAAAATAAAATAAAACTTTAATTAACCTTAAACCTTTAACTTAATTTTTGAAATTAAAAAAAAAACACAAATAGATTAATTGACTTGAACCTTGGAAAGGGTTAGTTTGAAGACTTAAAAATCATAATTTTCTGTAAATGATAGGGAAAAGGTTCTTAGGATTTTAATTATCTCATTGACAAATTAAAAGCAAGTTTGTTATAAAAATCAATTTTATTGATGACGCCCATACATTTGGGGTCAACATGATCTGATGGATATCTGTGTTAAGGATTAGAGAGGGAGATAGTCGGAGCCAATCATACATGAAGAGAGATAATTGATATGAGAGACTCAAATATTATTGATACTAGTGATATATATAGTTATAGTGTTACAAAGAGTATTCTAGAGTCCTAATCTAATTAGGAAAACTAATACAAAAAGGAAACTAACGTTCTAGAATAATCTAGTTTGGTTTACAAGATACAATCTCTATGTTTGGTAACTTTGATATTTACAATATATGCTAGGAATATATAATATTCCTTAATATGTTTTGGATGACATGGAACTTGTGATTACAACACAACCAAATAATAACACCGTTAAAACCAGAGCTGGGTTGATGCCAGCTTAGGCCTTCGGGGGATGTGAGAGTAAGATCTTTGAGGAAGCTAAGAACAAAGCCTGGAATGACTAGGAGAGAATTAGGATTCTCTGTGTGTTATAGTGTGTGTACAGGTTTGACATACCTTAGATGAGAGAGAGAACTCTATTTATACTTTGAGATACCTTGTAAAGGTTATCTATGGTCCGGCTAAAGTCATGGTCTATCATGCCACGTGGTAGCTTTTGGTTGGTCCGCAGTCTGGATGGACAATATATAACCACCGGATGCCGTGATGGGACGTAAAGCGTACGACGGAGAGCATGTGGCCAGGGGAGCCCATCGGCCATTTAATGCGATTTGATAGGACAGTACGGCTCGTACGTCTCTGAGCTCGCCAATGTCATGAACTCGGGGCCAATGAGTTCGGATAGTAGTCTTTTGTCAGGTGTATGCTGGGGAGCCTAGGGGTGGAGCTGGTGAGCTCGAGGTGGACGGAGGTTGACTTCAGAGTTCGGGGTGAGCTAAATTGTTAAAAATTGCAGTAACTACCACCTTCCATGTAAATCAATTGGTTAGAGGCTGTTTTAAATTATCTATATTTGAAATTAAGCGCAGCAAAAAATATGTTGGAAATCTAGAACTATTTTCTGTTTACAAAGAGAGGGTGTGGGCTGATTAAGACTCAGACAAATGGCGATTTAGATCTCATTTTCCTAATGCTTCCATAACACTGGTCCCACTTTACCTTCTTTCTCTCCCAGCAAAATACAAATTCAACACCATAAAAAATTAAAAAAAAATGTGAGTTTTCTTTCATCATATACATTGCGGAACACGCCCTATACAAAATCCAAACTTCCTTTGCTCATCAAAACACTCCATCTTTGCAATTTCTTCATCATTCTCTCAAAACTCTGCTGAAACTTGAGAACCCACCTGATATTTCCAAGAAAAAACTTGTCTTTAGCCTTCACCGTCATTTTTATCATCTGGGTGGTCAAGAATTTGATCAAACACCTGTTATTTTGATCTTAAATTATGTGGTTGGGATCAAACTTTCCTAAATTTTGAATCTTTATAACTGGGACTTGTTCAAATAAGGCTCTGGATTGGGTTTCCAGATTTGGGTCTTTTTCTTTCGGTCAGTATTTGGTTAGAATTGATTGAAGGAAAGTGTGATTAATTTAATTTAATTATGAGGAAAGAAAAGCTAGGGTTTGTGATCTGTTTTCTTTTTATTGATTGGGTCTTGTTTTGGGAGATTCGTGGTTGAGAAGAACAACTTGAAAGTGACTTCACCAGATTCTTTGAGAGATAGTTATGAATGTGCTATTGGCAATTTTGGGGTTCCTCAGTATGGTGGGACATTGACCGGTGCTGTGATTTACCCCAAACTCAATCAGAAGGCATGCAAGGGATTCGATGATGTTGATTTCTCTTTCAAATCCAAGGCTGGTGGCCTCCCGATCTTTGTTCTTGCTGATCGTGGAGGTATAATTGCTTCTTGATGGATTTCGTATTAGTTTTTGAGCAATTATTGTATAATTTTATATTGCATGCGCAAATAATGCTGGTGGATTTGTTGTTAAATGCTGGAAACCAATTGCTTGTTTTATGCTAACCGTTGTGGTTCTTTTTCATGTTATTGGAACTATCGTCGATGCTAAAATGCGATGGAATGTGATTATATTGTTGACTGCCAAATTAGCAGTGTTTGGTTCGTCAATCACAATTGCCCTATATAGATTTCTTTAATGAAAACCTTTTGCTATTAATTGGCTTGAAATGTAGCTAGATCCTATATAATCTTTTTTGGTTCCTCCCTTTTCACCTTTTGACTATTACAGTAGTTTATACGATTAGTGTGATCTAGGATGGTTATGACTACATGGATGATTCGTGCCAATATATATTGAGCCTTTTGTAGAAGCTTCATTGAAATAATGATTTTCTTGTTTATTTGTAACTATATTCATATGAACATTTGATCTTTATAATTCTTTTCAACCCACTCGCTTTTCCTAACAGTGTATACTGGAGAGAGAAATGCAATTTTAGGATGGGATTCGAGACTCATAGCTAACTTAATGAAACTCGAATAAGCTATTATCCAACTAATTAGTGTGAAATGGTGCATTTAGCATTATTATTGATATGCATGCACATAGATTTGGCATTTGGAATTCGGAAACTTTAGTGGTAACATCTCCTTATCTGAATCTGTTACTGTGGCAGAGTGTTTCTTCACCTTAAAGGCATGGAATGCGCAAAATGGTGGAGCAGCAGCCATTCTTGTAGCAGACGATAGGGTTGAGCCATTGATTACTATGGACACTCCAGAAGAGAATGATGCACAGGCAGATTATTTGCAAAACATAACCATACCTTCTGCACTTATTAGCAAGGCACTTGGGGATAACATAAAGAAAGCTTTAAACGATGGTGAAATGGTAAATATAAAACTCGACTGGACGGAAGCTCTTCCTCATCCAGATGAGCGGGTCGAGTACGAGTTCTGGACGAATAGCAATGATGAGTGTGGGCCCAAGTGTGATAGCCAAATCGAGTTTGTGAAGAGCTTCAAAGGAGCAGCCCAGATACTTGAGAAAAAAGGTTACACTCAGTTCACACCGCACTACATTACATGGTACTGCCCAGAGGCTTTCATTTTGAGCAAACAGTGCAAGTCCCAATGCATCAATCATGGAAGGTACTGTGCTCCAGATCCAGAGCAGGACTTCAGTAAAGGGTATGATGGGAAAGATGTTGTAGTCCAAAATTTACGCCAAGCTTGCGTTTACAAAGTGGGTAATGAAACTGGAAAGCCCTGGATTTGGTGGGATTATGTTACAGACTTTGCAATCCGGTGCCCCATGAAAGATAAAATGTACACCAAAGAGTGTGCAAATGAGGTTATCAAGTCACTAGGTAACTTCTTGAAACATTTCTTTAGATATTTGGATGTCCTGTTTTTTGTTTACTCTCCCGAGAGTTTTGGTTAATGGTTGTGATTTTCAGGTTTATTGTTAGAGTTAAACTTATGTCTACTTGGACTCCACACTCTCAGATTATAAAGGTGGAATGTTTATATGGATAGTTTTGTTTGTAATCAGTTCAAATCATTTTTCAACTATTAGTGGTCTGGCTCTTGCCTCTGTATTTACTCGCTTCCCACTTTCTCTTTGGCTTCTTCTGTAAATGAATTATTCACCCTATCCACGCTGATAGTACACTTTCTTTTTTCTTCATCCATTTACCCTCAGATTTCTGATAAGATGGTGGACAATTTTTTTCTTTTTCTTTTTCTTTTTCTTTTTCTTTTTCTTTTGGTGTGTGTGTGTGTGTGTGTGTGGGTGGGGTGTGGGTGGGTGGAGGGGATGGTTGCCCCCTTCCAACAACACTCTACCTTACCCCAACCTCGGCCACAAGCCAATCCATGGTTTCCAGTCTACTCCATGAGTCCAACTTGAGGATTAAATAAATCAAGAGATGCATTGCAAACCAGCCTAGCTTTGAAAGAGAGCAATTTGATATAGTCCTTTAAAGTTATTAATTGGCTTAGTATTTAAATGAGAAGGAGAAAGTGAGAGGATCATGGAATTAGTGGGAATACAATGAACTTTGTTAGTTAGGAGATTTTGATGCTGCATTAGTATCCATCTGCATAATTTTGTTCTCCTGTCTAAACTACTTTTTGTAGGAGGCCGACTTATGGTTCTGATATACAGTTTGCACCCATTTTATAGATTTTGTTCATATTTCTAATTCTTATCCTCTTCATTGGGATCACTTTTATCAGGTATAGATGTGAAGCAGATAGACAAATGTGTTGGAGATACGGAAGCCGATGTAGACAATCCTGTTCTTAAGGCTGAACAAGAGGCCCAGGTTTAAATCGCAAGAGAACCTTAAGTCTTGTGAATTTATCTAGTAGCATGACATTGATATCACAATTTTGTAATTCTGCCTCCAGATAGGCAAAGGCGCTCGTGGAGATGTGACAATACTGCCAACTCTTGTCATAAATAACAGGCAGTATAGAGGTATGTTATTTGGAACCACAACATTCATGTGATTGATTTGGCAAGTGCTAACTTTGCCTTGTGGCAGGTAAGCTTGACAAAGGAGCAGTTCTTAAGGCCATCTGTTCAGGATTTCAGGAGACAACTGAGCCAGCCATTTGCTTGACAGATGGTGAGCATTTTTTTATTTTTATTTTGACATTTAATTGCTTCTTTTATTGGTTGGCCCAATTAACATGGTGATTTTCCTTAATAAAAGATAGTCTCTTAGGTAGTATTGGCATAACAAGCTATCTGAAAAAGAAAAGTCAGTAAAATTGCTGCTTTTTGGCAATGGGATAACTTTAAGCTTCATAATGGGTATTCCTCGAGGTCTAGGACGTATAGTCAAATATGGCTGTTGACCAACGACGTTGAATAAAAGTTGCTACCAGCATACATAACTATTATAGTGTAATGCACTTTTGCAAGTGAGATTCATTTGTCATTATATGTTTTCTTCTTTCCAGGTATAGAGACAAATGAGTGTTTAACAAACAATGGTGGATGCTGGGAGGATAGGTCTGCAAATATTTCGGCATGCAGGGTACTGGGCAGTTATATATCACCGTTGATGTTTCATTCCTTGAGTCTGGATTTATAAATCATACCCGAGATACATTATTGGTTCTTTTACAGGATACTTTCCGTGGGAGAGTGTGTGAATGCCCGATCGTGCAGGGTGTAAAATTTATTGGTGATGGTTATACTCATTGTGAAGGTAAATGCCTTATTATATTGCAGTGACCTATGCAATCGTGTATTTTGTATTCTCTTTGTGTTTAGATTTTAAAGCGGTAATGCATTATCGTGTCGTTTTGAAGATCTGCAATCATGTACTCGTATATTTTAAATATTTGTGGCTTAAACTGCACCCTAAGAATTCACATTTGTAGATTTGCTTTTCTTATAAGGCTATGACCATCATGATTTGTTATTGATTTCACCAGCTTCGGGAGCTCTAAGGTGTGGAATAAATAATGGAGGCTGTTGGAAGGGAACCGAAGCTGGCAGGACGTATTCTGCTTGCATCGTAAGTAGCTTCACTTATTTGTATTCCATCTCTATGTTCCCTTTTCCTTTGGTTTTCCATGCAATTTCTCTTTTATGTTTCTCGTTGGTTTGGATTTTGCTTTTGTGTTCTTTCTGAAACATGCGTTGATTGTATCACGCCATCATGTTTCCTTTTCTTCAAAACGGTGTTATTATTTGACAGCTTGAATATCAAATACCTAGTAGGTTTACCTATTTAATTTTCAGGATGACCACACCAAGGTTGCAAGTGTCCACCGGGATTCAGGGGGGACGGAGTCAACAAATGTGAAGGTATTGATTTTCCTTGGTTAATGTGAAGTCTACAATTGGACTATTAAAGGTTATCATGTATATTTGTAATGCATGTGCAATTTGTAGCTGATTTTGCCAATGAGTGGAGGGTCAAGGACCTTTTTTTAAGTGGGTGCACAGATTACACTATGGTGAAAAAAGACAAACTATTTCTGAGCTGTCACCTTTATTCATGTATTAGTATGCGTTGTGCACGCTCTTAACTCTTGATTTCTATTTCCAATTGGATTGTGTACCAGATATTGATGAATGTAAAGAAAAGTCAGCATGTCAATGCTCAGACTGCAAATGCAAGAATCTCTGGGGCAGTTACGAGTGCAGTTGCAGTGGCAATTTACTGTATATGAAAGAGCACGACACATGTATAAGTGAGTATTAGCATTCTTCCATTTTTCATTATTTTCAGCAAACGAGATCTAATATATTCTTGCCTACTCATGCATAGCTCCATTTTTTCAATTGTATTTCTAAGTTTCTGTTTGGGAGGTGCAGGTAAAGTTGTTATTCAGAATGCCAGCTGGGGATCTGTTTGGGGACTTTTTCTTGTTCTGGCTGTCGTTAGTGTTACTGTGTATGCAGTATACAAGTACAGGGTCCGGGTATGTTGTCTTTCTTTAAATTTTGACCTTAGTAAAAGAGATCATGCGGTTTACGTTCTTGTGATATTCTTTGTTGCAGAGATACATGGACTCAGAGATACGAGCAATCATGGCACAATACATGCCGTTGGATAATCAGGGAGAGATCCCCAATCACACCAGCCATGGAAACGTTTAAGAGAATGTAGCAACTAGGAAACGTTTCAAGATCTGCAACCGACGACCAGTATTCATTTGGTTAAAGGTGTAGCCTTCTTTTTTTCTGACTAGACGCCAATGGCTTATCTCCATTGGGGTATCTTGGTGAAATGTTGTCATATATATGTATATGTCAATTCCAATGCACATAAACTCCCAATGACATGGGAAATTTTCCTACAATTTGTAGATGATGTTTGTTTCTGTCAGTTTAGAATTTTGTATTCAAGTTCTTTCGATTCATGAGAACAAATAAATAAAAGAATTGCAGAAACCAATGAGAATGCAAGGTTTAAAATTTCTATTTCTATCATTCTGTTTGTTAGAAGCAATCACAGAAGAACCATCTCGTTTATTACATCGCTACAACCATGTCATATTTTGATAAGCAAGAATACAAGTTGTACTATGTCTATAATTGACTCGGGATTCTGTATCAGCCATCTCAAGCAGCAAATGTAATCATCATTCTTGGATGCGGACTAGGCTTCAAGTAAGATGGGCAACACAAACTTTGCACCTGGACGCACATAAGATCAGTTTGCTTTTAAGATTTGAGATATACCCTGCCATTTATAGCACAATATGCAAATTTGCACCAAGGACTCGTAACAATCAACTTTTAAGGAGGGTGAATCAGAAGTTTTCCACAAACCTTACACAAGTTAATTCTCCGTCCCAGGTTTATTTGATCCTTCTATCTGCTCTCCGAAGAATACAATTCTATACATATAGAATGCAACTGCTGAGCCACTGCATACAAACAATAAACACTAATGAGAAGGAAGCTTTTTAATCAAGGAATGGAACACCCTGAGGTGTATGGAAATTATTTGGAGTACTAATCAAGCATGTAAATATGGAATATAGTTAAGGAAGTGGACTGAGATTCTGTAATAAAGATTCAACGCTTCATAGAATGTACGCGTCCAAGCATACAAGATGGACCCTAGTTACACAGTTCTAGAAGTAGCCAAATTGGCAATTGACTACATTCCGGGAGGAAATATGAATCCTATACCAAGAAATGCAACACACTGCTAACTTCAAAATAGTGGTTTTAATATCTTGTGTAAACCTGCCATCACAGAAATCTTTGGCTATTTCCAAGACCAACCTTGATCACAAAAAAAGATCAAGGCATAAGGCCCCAGTTCAATTCAACATAAATCTCCAAACCATCATTCATCAACGATGACTTATGGCCACAATCAGCTAACCCACCACCCTCTCCCACTTCTGAACAATAAACACATATAATTGTCATCATTCAAGTCAACAGATCTCTAGCACCCCATTTCTTTTATACCATATTTTTATAAAATAAAATATAGCAATAAGATATTGAATACAGATTTATGCGTCATGCTCCAATCAAGTTAAAAAAAAAAAATAGAAACAAGAAAGGAACTTGATGGAATCGCATTAGGATAACCTAATGAATGTTCACACGCAATAAAAATTGGAAATTCAAAGAACCAAAAAAGATAAAGTTTAAAACCTGACTAAAACCGCAAGCAAACTTGTGAATGCAGGCCTCTGAAAAAAGGGCAATATCAAAATGTTAGATGTTGAGAAGTATTTGAATGAGCTATCATAAAGCATATGAATAGCCAGATAGAAAACCCCACAGACGAATAGAGATTTTTACCGTCAAAAGTAAGCGAAACTCCCTCAAGAATAGTATACTTGCTATGGCTGCAAAACAAAAAGAAAGGGTTCATAAGATTAGTGTGCACAACAAAATACGGAGCACTATACCAGTTTAGAAGTTCTTCAACCCCAACGCTTTATAACTAATCAGCAACAATCTAAGAAAGTACGGAAGGAGAATGTTGTCCAAACTAAATCAAAATGATTTAGAGCAGTGAAAAACAGCTCAGACTATAATGAAGAGTAATGCATAAGACCGCAAAAACTATCTAAGATACAAGTCCGATGAGAGAATGTAAGTTACGCTTCTGTCATATATAGACTTTTAAGGCCAACTTCAACTGAGACATTTTCCGTGCATGCTGAAACATTTAAGATTCCAAATCCATAACCTCCCTTCACCATGTCATATACCACACTCACTTTCTGTGTGCTCATAATAGAAAGTGATACATTCTGAATTACAAAATGTAGAAAAATGTGATACTAACCTGCCTGTCCTTTCACAGCGAGAGAAGACGATTCTCCCCTCTTCCATGATCTGAGGCTTGAGATACTTAGGGCCAAAAGAGTACCACCAAGAATGATACCAAACCTAATGGCAGATATGCTACCCGTGATCATGAAGGAAAGGAAGCCACCAGCAAAAAGTAGGCCACCTTCAAAGCATAACAATTAGTAACACATTTTTTGAAGGTATTGTATGTAACCCTCTGCTTAATATAAATGTTACATATATAGTCATCCATCATAAACTGGACATACCATAAGGAATTCCAACATAAAAATCACGAACTTTTGAAACTTCATTCAAATCATCGGTTGACGAAGCAAATGTTTCCACAATATCTTTAACTTCTTCAGGGGAGTTTTCTGCAGCTGTGGATAGATAAACTTTACCCTCTTTGCTGATTTCCTTTGCAATCACAGTCAAATCATCTCTTGCCTTATCTGCTTGAATTTTAAGCTGTTCTGAAGTCTCTTTTAAAATGACCATAGCTTTCTTAGAGTATTCTTCATATGCTTGTTGGGATATACTCTGCATCTTTAAGGCTTGCTCTTTGAAAGATGCTAATGTCTCTTTCCAGACTTCTTCAGATTCATCAGCTTGCGCTCCAAGATCACTCTTCTCCTCCTCTACATCAATATCTGAAGGCTTCTGGAAAAGAAAGAACGAAGGCGCGAAAGCATGTTAATCTTTAGTAGCAGAAAGGCTGGGTATAAGACCGACCTGCGGTTGGGGGAATTTATATCTTCATCCATATGTTATAACTCAAAGCTCATAATAATAATATATTAGAGATGAGCCAACCAGTGAAAACACTAAGGGTGCTAAGTGTAATTCTATAAAAGATCAAGGGTAGCTTTTGTAAAGTAGAGTTAATGATTCAGTTAGTCGGTTAGGTTTGTTATGAGCAGTTAGGTTTGTTAAGAGCTCAACCAATAGAATTAGAGCATTCTTTGTATATATAGTTGATCTGTATCTCATTGTAAAACAGAATTGAATACACAAAATATAGATTCATTTTCTCTCTCTATGATTCATCTTCTCCATTACACAAATTCAATTGTATCATGGTATCAGTCGCCATAATAGCTTCCGCACATCTGATTTCGAGCTTCAATTGAGTTGTTTTACCGATTGATTCTCTCACATTTTTCGAATTCATTGTCGTCATCATCAATTTCTGCACATGACGACTCTTGATGATTCTTCGAACTCTCGATTTGAGATGGCTCGCGCCGAAACAGCTCGAATTGATACTGTCATTGATGAATATGATTCGGTTGAGGTAAATTTACTTCTGCCTCCTTCTCATCCATTATTTCTGCACCAAAATGATCATCCTGGCATGATCCTTGTTACTCAAATTCTTTCGAATTCCAATTACAATCGGTGGAAACGTGCTACTTCTGATTCAGTTGAACATTTTCCAACTTCTCAGTCTACTCCTATTTCATCTCCTTCTCCTTCTGTTCCTAATTCTACCTCTTCCCCTTCTTCTTCTGACTCTATTTCTTCTCCTTTACCTGTTCCCTCTGTTCCTTCTGTTCCTATTTCAAGACCCACTAGAAATAGAGTCATACCTAGTAAATACAATGACTATACAGGATTACCTTCCATTTTTCCTTCCTCATCAGCTGTTGGCAATGTAAGTTCCTTCTCTCCTTCTACTGAATATACTTATTCATCAAACCTTCTTACTTTCCTATATTTTCAATATTTCTTCTCTTGTTGAACCACACACCTAGTCTCAAGCACTTAAGGACCCAAACTGGTGCAAGGCTATGGCATCTGAATTACAAGCTCTTGAACAAAATCAAACTTGGATCTTGGCTTTGTTACCTCCAAATAAGAAGTGTGTGGGTTGCAAGTGGGTGTATAGAATTAAATATAAGGCTGATGGGTCTTTGGACAAGTATAAAGCTAGATTAGTGGCAAAGGGGTTCACTCAAACTGAGGGGGAAGACTATTTTGAGACTTTTGCTCCTGTAGCTAAAATGACCACTGTAAGAGGATTCTTAGTTGTGACTGCAATGAAGGGTTGGCATTTGAGTCAAATGGATATTGCTAATGCCTTTTTACATGGAGATTTAGATGAGGAAGTCTTTATGCAACTACCTCCAGGCTTTGATCTTCCTGACAAGTTCAAACAATCCTCTTCCTCAAGACCAATTGTGTGCAAACTTCAAAAATCTCTTTATGGTCTTAAGCAAGCACCAAGGCAATGGTACAGTAAGCTTGCTTCTGCCCTTATTCATTATGGTTTCAAGGGTTCTCAGAATGATCACTCTTTGTTCACTCTTTCCTCAGGATCTTGTTTCACTGCTTTGCTAGTTTATGTTGATGATATACTTATAGCAGGATCTGATTCATCAACTATTGCTGCTGTTAAAGCTTATCTTCACAGTCAATTCAATATAAAGGATCTTGGTCCTCTTAAATTTTTCTTGGGAATTGAAATTGCAAGAGCTACTACTGGTATTTGTATTCATCAAAGAAAGTATACCCTTAACTAATCCCAATCAGTACAGAAGGTTAATTGGCAGGTTAGTTTATCTCACAATCACTAGGCCTGACATATCCTATGCTGTACATATTTTGAGCCAGTTTCTTTCCAAGCCAAGGTCATCTCATTGGAATGCTGCCTTAAAGCTTGTTCGATATCTCAAAGGCTCTATTGGTCAAGGTCTTTTGTTTGAAACTTCCAGTCCTGCTCAGTTGATTTTTTTTTTTGTGATGCAGACCGGCTGCTTGTCCTGACTCCAGAAAATCCTTATCAGGGTATTGTGTTCTTCTAGGTACTTCTCTCATTTCTTGGAAAGCCAAGAAGCAGGGAACTGTATCTAAGTCATCTTGTGAGGCTGAGTATAGGAGTATGGCAAATGCATCATCTGAAGTGGTTTGGTTATTAGCTCTACTTTCTGACTTTGGTTTCTCTCACCTAACTCCAGTTCTTATGTATTGTGATAACCAAGCAGCACTACATTTGGCATCTAATCCAGTTTTTCATGAGCGTACTAAACACATTGAGATTGATTGTCATATCATTCGTGACAAAATCTCAGCTGGTCTTATTACTTGAAGCTATTTCCACTAAAGTTCAGTTGGCTGATCTTCTTACTAAAGCCTTATGTTCAACTTTTCTACAGTCTTTGTTATCCAAGCTTAATGTTTTCAATCTTTTCAGCACCTTAAGCTTGAGGGGGGATATTAGAGATGAGCCAACAAGTGAAAACACTAAGGGTGCTAAGTGTAATTCTATAAAAGATCAAGGGTAGCTTTTGTAAAGTAGAGTTAATGATTCAGTTAGTCGGTTAGGTTTGTTATGAGCAGTTAGGTTTGTTAAGAGCTCAACCAATAGAATTAGAGCATTCTTTGTATATATATAGTTGATCTGTATCTCATTGTAAAACAGAATTGAATACACAAAATATAGATTCACTTTCTCTCTCTATGATTCATCTTCTCCATTACACAAATTCAATTGTATCATAATATGATGTGGTGCTAAATATCTTAAACACTGATTCAGTGTCACAAAAATAAAAAACAATAAGCTGGCCAGGGAATGCTTAAGCTTGTGGCTTCAGCTATTGTTCAATCAAACTTTTAAAAGGTACCCTAGAATATATAGCCTTTTATCATACTTTCATCAAACAATATCTATTCAAATATTATTTATTTATTTTTCTCTATTATCAAAAGAAAGTATTTGTTGAATACTAGTCCTAAGAAAAGGTATTGCGGATATAAAAGTGCGGGTCTAAACTGGCATTACACAAGAACCACCAAAGAGAATGGAATGGAGGAGTGAGAATAGGGACTAACTAGGGTAGGAGAGTACAAATATTGCGGGAGCAATAGTGCACGTGGTTACTGTAGCTAACATCGAGATCTGAGCCATGTATTTATAGGGACCTGAGCTGTACGGATTCCGTACCGCACGTGATAGGTCATGTGAGTTCCGTACCGCATGCTGTCAATCTCCTATTGGCTGGCTCGATTCTATGCACGGAATGGTGCCGCGTGTCCCTTGTGGGGACCAGTCCCGCAATTCCCCTTTTAACCCTAATTAGGCCACGTGTAGTCCCCCAATAGGGCCTCGTGGTTAATCCACTATCCTAGCCTCCAAAACATAACTCCTAGATGGTTCCCAAATGCGGAAGGGAGAGGGTGCGCATGACCTTGTTCGAGTCATGGTACCGCAAATAATATAATCTTTATTACTCCCGCACTGCGGTAGCGCTGCAGCGGAAGTAAAAGGGACGCCTACGGCCCTGCCTAAGCCAAAGGACCACTGAGAGTGTACTTCGATCTTTCCGCAATGCGGTAAAGTTAGCATAGCAAGAACACACGTGCGGGAGTCACGTGCTGCTGTTGCAGCGGTGGCACATCTGCAAGTCACGTGCCGCGGTTATAGTTTACAGGTATCCCACAATATTCAAATAATTAATATGCGCATTTTTGTCATTTACATATTTTGTGTCCCTTAAGACACTTGTTAGTGTTAACCAAGAGAATAATGTCCTGTGAATGCACTCAGAACCTGCAGCTCTAAAATAATAGTAGAACCATAGAAAACCTCCATTCCTTAACTCAAATAACTAGTGATCTTTCTGATCATCTCCATTAAAATTCCTAAAATTTATCACAACATTTAAAAGAAAAAAAAGAAAAAAAAAATCTTAATAGCAATCACTATGTCACCCCACGTAACATTATTCCTGAAATCCTGAACTGGTGTTTCCAGTGTCACATAAGAGAGAACAAACGCAAGAAGTGGAGTACCTTAAGTCACATATAAACAAGTCCTATATTTCAAATTTGTGTTGGGATTGGAGTCCTAAACCTAAGGGGGAGCAGAGGGGAGAAGGAGCCTAAGTCGTAGGAGTCGGTGGAGATAAAAAAGGAGTTCAAAACGGAGGAGGATTTCTGGGCGGAGGAGCAGGCGGGCGCTCGGTAGGAGGCGAGCGCGCGCTCAAGAAGGCAGAAAGGATCAGATTCTGGGAAAAGAATCCAGGCGGGCGCCTGGTGGGGTGCGAGCGGGCGCCTGGTGCCGGATCTGGTTTCCTGATTTGTTTCCTATTTTGATTGTATTTCTTCCAAATCGACATAGGGTTTTCCTTGTACTGCTATATAAGCATAATTTTGTCTAGAATATTGTGTACCAAAAAAGGAGAAAGTTAGGATATCAAAGGGAGCCACAAAATAGTGTCTAGGAGGGGGTCGGGGGCCTAGGAGAGCCATGGGGGGGCGATCCTACAACCCGGCCATGACCGTGTTGATTGTGTGTTCTTGGAGAGGTGAGATAATATATATGAGAGATTGCTCATGGAGAGTTACTATGCTAGATCTGTGTGAGTGCATATGTAAAGTTGTAATCCTTCATATATTATTATAGTGATATCCTGGCTTGGGGCCTCCGGATGTAGCCACATGGGGGTGGTGAACCGGGTTAACAAATCATGGTGTTCTTGTTCTTTCATATAATTATTTCATGTGTTAATTAATTTCTCCATATTAATGACTGCTAGTATGGGCTAGTGGATGCGCTGATCCCCCCAATTCCCCAACAATTTGTAAATACCAAAAAAGTACATCAAATGAGCAAATAAGCAAAGGATTTATTTGTACTTCCATCATCGTAAGAAATGAGACATACTATCCATTTTGGTTAGTCCCTGAAAGAGAGTTACATTTCTCAAATTTCCACTTCAAGTCTCTATACTTTTTGAAATTCTTTTCGTTTGGGTTTGAAGATATGATATTTATCTACTGTCTCTTACAAAAAAGCGTAAACTATCGCCATCCCATTTTAAAGAATTACCCTTTGGCAAATTTCTTTACTGTTAATTTTGACCACATATTTGATAAACATATGATCTAAAAAAACTTTTTCACAGTCAAATAAAGTAAAACTATTACTTTTGAAAACGAAACTACAATAACTAAAATTCATGTTTCACAATGGAAGAAAGATGAAGTCCTAATCATATGTGGAGCCGAAAACTCGTCAAAATGACCAAGAAAAGTATGTACCTCTTCAATTGGGTCAGAGGAATGGTGTGACTTGATAGGACTTCGCAAAGAAGCAATTGCTTCTTCAAATTGGATAAGAGGAATGGTGTGAGTTGAAAGGACTCGTAAATTAACATGTTAAAAGAAAACTGACTTTTCAAAGATGACTCTATTTGAGACAGTAGAGCATGAAAAAACCAGCATGTATCCTAATTCCTACAGGCACGATTCAATTGTCCTTATTTCTGCAATTCATAACATGTGTCCTTATTTTTGTAAACCATGGCATGTATCCGAATGGCAAGCATCATAAATTCTTCTTCTTCTTTTTTTTTAAGAAAAAAAAAAAACTTCGCACTAATTTCATGGTTGTTAAACCTTTTACGGCTACTATGGCGAATTCCAATGACAAAAAGTTTCTAAAACTAGATGCTTGAGTATTCCCTTGGTATGTTAGCCTGTGGCAATTTTTTATTGGGGAAGCTACATGTGCACTAATGACACACTCGAAGCACATTTTCTTCAAGAAAGTTCTTAATACAGTTTATTTCAAGAATGATAAGAACTGAAACCGGTAATATCCCAATACAAAACTTTCTATAATTTTTCATGTAAGTGTCATAGTGGCAAATTTTAGCCACATCCCTTTTTAGCTACCATAGATATAAATGTTGAATCTTTAGAAAAAAAGAAAAAATTACAGTGACACGCAGAAATAGATGATGTAAAATTATTAAGAAATGGGTGAAGATCAGCTTACGGATTCTTCTTGAGCAGCAAATGAGAAAATTGAGCGGTTCCTCAAACTTGGACGAAGCAGGGGAAGCTGCAAACCAAAGGCAAGTCCTTTAGGAGAAAGAGAAACGCCGCAAACAACCTGAGAGACTCTGTAACTACAGTGAGGTAGTCGTCGGCGTTCACTAATAACAGAACCGAAATGCAAAGCCGACGGCGACGAACGCAACGCCATTGAAGAAGCTTTACCAGTGGAACTAGAGCTAGGGTTAGGGCTCCCAATTGCAAACGCCTCAAATGCAATACTCATTTTTCGCTTCTAGTTTTAGAGAGAGAAATAGAGCTCAGATATTTATAAGTATAGCTATAGAGAGAGAAAGGAGAGGGTTTGAGGCGAAGTTCACAATGAGAGAGGGGAAGACGAATATGGGAGGAGTTGGTAGGAGGGAAGCTAATGTGAGCCGTGCTGTGCGATGCAACCTGGGAATCCACGTAATCAGTGATGGGACCCACCCACTGTACGTAGATGTTTTCCGTTGGTAGGTGTTATGGGCCACACCGCATGATATTATCCTTTGGGCCAATTCAAGATTAAACCTAGTAGTATTTATTTTATTTTATTGTCAGCTTAGCTTAGAGCTTAGGTTCATCACTTGCGTCAGACTAACTTGGGTATAGTAATTCTGGTACCTCATTGCTGTTACCAGTTAAATCGCATGATGTGATGAATAACCAAAGTTTGAGCACATGTCAACTAATACCACATGCAAGATCCAAAAAATCGTTAATAGTTCCAAATATGTTAGGAGTTTAACAAAATACATAATTTGAATGGATGACAATATCGTATCAAATGTATCATCATTGCTATGCCCGAGGGACAAAAAATCGTAAATAGTTCCGGTCTCTCATTGCTACTACCTACTTTTCTTGTTATTAACATAACTCAATGTAGGAATATTAGAATTTGGATATGTTAAGAGTTCAACAAAATACATAATTTTAAGAAATTATTTTGTTGGATGACAATATTGTATCAAATATATCACCATCATAATTAGTACTCCCTCTTTCCCTAAATGAGTGTCCATTTTCAAGAAATTTTTGTCCCTAAATGAGTGTCTTTTTTTAACATAACTTTCTCCCTAAACGTTTTTTTTCGAAAAAATTTTCACCGGTTTCTTTATATGTGCAAAACTAAAGGTTTGGAAAGGAGATTACAAGATTATATATGAATCGTTGTTACCAAATTGTTCAAAAAGTTGAGATTTTCAGTGTCCCTTAAAATGAAATTTGGACACTCATTTAGGGACAGAGGTAGTAGTATTTTTCTGTGTAATAATAGATACCTATATTATATGCATAAGAAGTACTGTATTGAGTAAAAATAAAAGCTCACTTCTTAAGTTACGTGATTGATAGCTTTGTTGTAAATGATGAAGCAAGGAATAGATGCATTATGCATTTCCCTTGGCTTTGATTAACGTTAACTTACTGGTAAAAGTAAGGCATCTTTAGCCCATACATAATTCCAAGTGTGTCATTTAAGCCCATACTTGTTTCTCAATCAAGACCATTCCACACTTCTATATAACGACTTGGTCTTAGTATTTCTATTGGGAAAAGCGTGTTGTTAAAATGCTCAGTGATATTATTATAAATAATTAAAATTTAATTGTTAAATGTCTGGTGAAATTTTTGTAAATTCATTTAAAATGTGCGGTGACAATATTCTTTAAGCTTATTAACTCGTGCACAAATTAACACCACTGCTTTCATTCAAAAACACTATCACTGGCACTTAAAGACACAATCACTAATATTGCTCACACTCAACATGCACCACGAGCACTCAAATTCTCTGCCACCAGCGCTCAACAAAGAGTGTCAGTACATATATTGATTATTAGTTATGTTTTGTTTCTATTAGTGCAGAGGTGTGTTGGGTTACGGTGGCAAGTGCCCCCTTTAGTTTTCAAATTCCAGATTACTACCAGTAAATTTTGAAATTTTGGCTCTTACCATTAAACATTCTATTTTGCCCCCTATTCACCAATAAAAAATAACACTAAGTTATTGTTTTACCCCCTATTCACTAATAAAAATAAACTAAATTATTGTTTTGCTCTTGTTTGAGCTAAATTTAAGTGTTACAACATAATATTTAGCATAAAAAAAAAATCTTGACCCCTTTAAAAAAATTTGACTCCACCACTCTGTTAGTATGTTATTGAGTGTCAGTTCCTGTTTTTAAAGATTGCTAGTGCATGTCGTTGAGTTTATAGACTCGTTTGAGCGCATATACGTAATGGTTCCTATTTTAGACTCTAAATAAATCATGGAGCCTATCACATGTCAAATCGGGGAATTTTGTGGTTTACAAAGGTAACCGTCCTTCACTCTTAATTCGGGCCAAAAGATTTACTCCCTCTATTTACAAAGGTTCTTACTTTCTTTTTTGGTTTGTCTTAAACTAAGGTTTTTTGTTGCTTTATTACCTAAAATAGACCATAAGACTCACTTGTCATTCTCACAACAAAAACTCACTACCCACTTTATCTCTCCTACTTTCCCTTACTTACTTTTTCATAATCACAACATTTACTTTTTCTTAATCTCCGTGTAAAGTCAAACTAAGAACCTTAGTTCGGGACGGAGGGAGTATCAATGAGAGTGTTTAACAAGTGACAATCATATTGTTTAAGAGAATTAGTGGTATTGTCAAAAAATATCAGTAAATTTATATTGTTAAGTCAAAGTGTTATTGTATAAGAGAACTAGTGGCAGCGAAAGAAGCTTAGTACATTATTATTTTTAATATTAGTACATGTATTTAGTAAATGTCAGTACGTGTTTAAAAATAGCAGTGCGCTAATGTTAATAACTGATATTGCCCTTAATATGTTATTATGAATGTAATCAATTAAGAATCATTAACCTATTTTTTTTCAAATTTATCTAAACTAACAATGAAAAAAGTAAAACTATTTTGTTTTTTTTTTTTGCCAAAATCTTGAGTAAAACGCGTTCCCAGGAAAAAAAAACATGTTTCGGTGGCATTTTTGAATATGTGGAACTTCTTTAAAAAAAAACGTGCGGTGATATTTTTGTAAATAATCGAAACTTCTCAAACGGTTCTGGATATCAATATAAAGCTTTCTGGATATGATTTTCAAGCACATAAACCTTATGGATATCAAGCTCAAGAGGTTCTGGATATAAATAACAATGTCTTCTGGATATAATTTAACAAGCATCGCCTGTGAGAAAAAAAAGTTTTTAAAGCTGAAAGGAATCTTTGAAACTGATAGCCAGAACCTTTTAGATTCATAGCCAGAACCTTTGAAAGTGACAGTTATAAGATATTTTTTTTAGAGAAATTTTGAAGAGAAGTTGATGTGTTAATAAATAGTCAAAAACAATATTTAGAATGACCAGTTACTGTGTTACGAAAGTTCAGTAAGTGTGTTGAGGAGCGTTAGATGATTAGAAAAAACACGTTTTTCTTACTCATTGAAAAAGACGCGTTTTACAGGAAGCTAACCCTTATTTTTTTTTAAGACCATATGCCATTTACGCCCCACAAACCCACCCCAAATCGAGAAAAGCATTTAATGCGATGCCAACCTAAACATTTTTAAGCACCACTCATGACGACGCCTACACACTCATCACTAGTATTATTCGACCTAATTCAAGAGCTTCTTTCTCCACTCTCTCTCTCACATAAAATCACACATTATTATTGGACCAAGTCAGCATAAATTAAGCTAACAAATGGACTATTTGACGTGGTGGTAGTACTTAAAAAATCAGGAAAAAGACAAATTAAACTACCAGAAGAAAAAAGTAAATGAAAACAAAAGGGCAAGTGAAGAGAGTGATACAAAGGTTGAAGTGTAAGAAGTAATTATAAAATATAAATATAGCTTGTCAAAAGGTGAAGGTTGGCCGTTGGCATTTGACAAAAGTTATATGGAGTATTAATGAGCTTATTAACAATTTGGGTTTTGGCTTTAGCATTGGTATTTTCGCAACACTAACTTTTTGCACTTGTTGGGGGAAGTTGAAAACAAAATAAAATAGATTAGATTTAAAATAATACTGTCGTATTGCTGTGTGCTGATGATGTTGGGCAAAGTGAATTGTTTGGCTTGAGTTTGACTCCCTCATTTTGCCATAGATATTTGCGTGGACTGCCAAATGTGCCGAGATAACTTACACTTGGGTTGTGTATGGAGCATAAACCACACTTGATGCTGCTTGATGCTTAATAAAATATAGGGTAATTTGGAGGTAAGATCCATTTAATTACATTACGCGTTATATGTCGAATTTTGAGTGGGAGTCTTATTCGTTAAAGAAAGATTTTGATTCTCAAACATTAAGAGGATGTTGGACACAATCATATTAAATGAAAAAAATTAAATCATACATCATACCTCCAAATCACCCAACATTCTATCAAGCATCAAGTGCTTGATATTATCAAACGCAACCTCAGTTGACCTTTTATAGAGTTCAATATTTAAGGTATGAGCCAATTGAGTCTTCCACAATTATTCTTCTTGTTATTCATACTACTCCGTATTAAAGGAGACAGAAGCATTTGGTTTCAGGTTTTTATACTCTTGCATCATACTACTGAAAAAAATGACTTTTAGAGACCATATATATTGAGACAGACATTTAAAGTGTCTCAATTTGACACTATTTGAGACAGCAAAAGTTGTTGGGAGTTCAATTAAGGACACTAGTTTGAGACGGGAACTAAAGTAGTCTAAAAAAAATTCACAACCAAGTACATTTTTGGCAAAATAGATACTAAATTAACCGTCCTAAAAGTATTTGTGACACCAACCTAATGAGACCCTTAGTGTCTCAAATACAATTAGGGACGGTTTCATAGGCAAATTAAAGGCAACTTAATGAGACACTTAGCTGTCCAAATAAAAGAGTTTTTTTTTAGTGTCATCAATAGTGTTTTAAATAATTATGTCTCCAATTCATTTCACTTTATTTTCTTAATAAGTGTGTAAATTTTAAGTGTAAACCTTAGTAGTACTAGGGTTTAGTATGAGAAGGAGTGAGAAAGTATTTACTTTTTTATGAAAGTGAGAAAAGAATAGTAGTAAATGTAGGGGCTTTAATGCACTCAACCAGACATATTTATTGCTAGTTACCACTTTGTTTACTTTTTGGTGAATAAATTGATTCCACCAACAACCACCCATGCCTTCTCCCTATGTGTGTGAAACGGTGTGGTTTTCTTTAATCAAACACACTCATCACATGGTCAGGAAGAGGGGTTAGGTTTAACTCCCTCCCGTCACAAAAGTAGTAACTAAAATCACACTTATTAAGAAAATAGTTAAATTTAGTTAATTATCTTGATTTTATAACAAAAATATATTAAAATTACTAATATATTCTCATATTAAATGTGTAATAAATATACACTTGTATTTAAAAATGAGTAATTAATTAGGGGTATTTTTGGTAAAAGAGTATTAAATACAATTACATTTAATGAGTTTTCTATTGAAACCCAACTTTTTTGCTTATATTTAGGTCAAAAAAAACCCCGACTATTTTGTTTATATTTGTGTCCGGAGGGAGTCTCTATTCGTTTCAAAATAATTATCGTTTTAAGAGTACATATTTATTTTAAAATATTTGTTACTTTACCATTATCAAAATATTTTTTGCTCATTTGTGTCAATTTTACATTTATTAATAATTGTAAAGTATTTTTGTATAAGCATTTAACTATTTAGAAAGTTAGATTATTTTAAAGGTAGTTGAGTCTTTATAACAGACATTTATTATACGAGAAAATAAACCCGTGCTCCGCACGGGAGCTAGAACACCTAATGGTAAATTTAAATTGTCTCATTTTTTTACTTTTTTAAAAGATCATGTTATTGCTAAAATTATTTGATAATGAATTTTAAATAATTTATTTGAAGGTTAAACTGGATTTGTTAGTTATACTCCTTCCATCCCAAACTTTTTGTTAATAATTTCCGTTTTGAATTTCTCCTAAGTTTAATTACTGATGAAAGTAAATTTCTCTCCTAAATTGCTGAATAGTCATAGGAATGCGTGTATGTTTTTGTAAAATATTTAATATATACACTCAGTCACATATGTGAGAAGCTATGAAAAATTATGAAATGAAGACATGTTGCTTACTACTTAGCCCTAACTACCTATATACTCCTTCCGTCCGAATTGATATGTTAGATACAATAGCTATTGTAGTTTTCTCTAAATCTTAGTAATTAACTGCAACAATTTTACATACTCTATTAAATTAACAAATTAAACATACCTGATGTCCTAATATTGTAATTGGATGTGGTACCAATTTCATTATCCAATAGTAAATTTCTTTTCCTGGAACTATTCGTCCGTTGTGATGCACACATTAATGAATCTGTAAACAAAATAAAAGTTTGAGGATATGGAAAATTGCATGTGTGTTTAGTGTGTATATATATATATGTACATGTGTGTGTGTTGTGTGTGCCGCTTGTGTGTATAGGTTAACTACCCAAATTTCTCAAATTTTATTACGAATATTATTCTTAAACTCTGCAAGAGACTTTAGTTATATGGAAGAAACCTGACTTCAAACCTGATTGACCGAAAAAAGTTTCTCGTCCATCTTTCGACATATTTGTTCCTTCTTTCTCTTTCGCTTGTAAATTTGAACTTCATTTTTTTTTTACTCATCAAATAAGCAAAATAAGCACGCTTCATAGCACGATTTTTTTAGCAATTTCTTTTGAAATAATACCTACAAAAATTAATATAACAACAAATACAATAGTTAGTATATAATGCATGAAATATTAAAATATAATATTATATTACCGATATGGATGGAGGGTTGATAAATCATTGCGTCGTCTTCTTCCCTTTGGCTTCACTTATGTATAGAAAAGTATGAACAATGAAATTATTCTTGCATCTAAAATGAGAAGGGTGTCTTTTTGGTAGAGTTGAGAGCTTAAAAGTACTATTTGATAAATAAATGTTTGGTTTTTATATTTTTGTAGTAGTCTTTAAAGTTGAAGAGTCTTGTAACTTATGAGATCATGAATGCAAGTCATATTAATAATATGTAATTAGAGACTTTTTATATGTTAGCGTAAATGCAAGTCATGTTAATAAAATGTAAGTTAGAGACTTTTTAGATTTTAGCATTATTTATTACAATGGTTCATCTTATCTTTTCATTTTCTATGATTTCAAGTTCACTTGATACTTTAAACTTTAAGAATTCCATCATAATTCAATGGTTTTGAATAATATGTTGTCTCTTGGAATACATGAAATGATCAAAGCCATTGAATTATGAAAATTTGAATAGTTAAAAACTAAAAAAGTCATTTCTTAATGAATTGTTCTTTAATGCATCCAAACCCTACCTAGTCTAATACTCTATATATAAGAGTATATGTTTACCTAGTCTAATACTCTATATATAAGAGTATATTTTCTATTAGATATGAATCTCTTCTTTTATTCTTATAGAATCACTAAATTACCTACTATCATATCTATGGATATTGCCTATTATTTTTACCTAGGTAGGAGAATGCCAAAAGCCTCCATGATTTCAAAAGTCATATTACATGGCATCCTCTAAATCAAGATAAACCCATTTTTGCCTTACGTGTCATTCCCAAGGTAAGTTTCACCAACTTTAAAATACTATAGTATAGATTTTTTATTATGTGTGAAAGAGTCTAAAACGATAATTATTTTGAAACAGATGAAGTACATTACATTTATTATATTAAATGAGCTTAATTAAAACAAACAAAAAAAGAGAAAATGAGATTATCGTTTCAAACGAAAAGTGTATCTCGATATTTCAAAATAATTTATGGAATGAACACACCAACAAAAATATATTAGTGAATGAAATGGAGTTTGTCTTTTCATTTTTATTTTAGGGTGGGGGATGGGGGAGGGGTTGGGTGGGTGTTTCAATCATCTTGAAGTTCAAAATTTATATTACCATTAAGAATAGAATTGACGAATGTATTGGAAAACTTAAAAAGAAGGCATAACACCCAGTAAGACCATCTCCAACGGCACTCTAAAACTCCAAAATAGAGTATTGTTTTACTCTAATGGAACTCTAAATATTGCTCTATTAATAAAGCAACTCTATCACTTTCTTTAAATTTGGTGTAAGGGATAGTAATGCGGTGCGCTATCCAATTTTTCTTTTTTTTTAAAAAAAAAAAATATCTGTTTTTTGTTTTTCTTTTTGATATATATGAAAATATTTTACAATATAAAGTTATATAACATACTATTATTTATATATGTGGAACAATAATGAATATTGTTATCATATTTTTATTTAGTATAAGATTTGAAGCAAATTGTTGGAAATATTTGGTGTAAAAATTGCACTATTATAAAAAATAGTGCAATTTTTACACTAAACTTTTGGAGATGATGTAAGCTAGCTAGACATATGGAATTCCTTGGTAAAAGGTTGCTCAGTAGGTCGATATATTTTTACAATTTTAGTTTCAGAAGCAGAAAATATTTTCACTGGCTAGCTTTAGATTTATTACTAGCAATCTTGGAGTAAAATGTAATTCTTTCATTAAACTATTATACCATGTGGATTATCTCTTGTACCTTTTTCCAAACCCCTTACTCCCATCTACAATGGCAGGTGTTGAAGGGGTATTCCCAAAAGAAAAATAGTTTAATGCTTGTTTTTTAATGGGAGGGTTGTGAATGGTTTTGTTGAATGGGTTCAACAAGTGTGAATGAAGAAAATGTTCCCCGGTTTTGCCACGTGGCGCCATGGTATTGGGCCAGCGAGGCGCGTGCACTACACGCGCAGACAAGGGCGCGTCTGCGGAGAAGGTCGGCCTTTTTTTTCCTGGCCTGGACATGTGTCACCTTCTGATTGGCTGACGAGTTATTTTTTTTATCCCAATTATTTGAGCTCAATTATTTCACAAAAAAATGTTTTTTTTACACCAAAATTCCTAATTTTTTTTCTCTTTAAATTGACGTAAGTTTCATTGTATTCCGACACAAAAAAACCCATCTTTTTTTTTTTAAATGGATCCCAATAATAACGATTTCAACACTAATTATAAAAATAAAAAATAAAAAATAAATTTTAAGTTGTGGGGTATAGGATGATGAGTGTGAAAAGTGTTGAATGGGGGATTAAACAAACCATTGTAGGGTGTAAAGTTGAATGAGTGTTGAATGGATCAGTTGGAAGAGAGAAAAAATAATGTGGAGTGATAAAGTGGGTGTTGAATGAGTTTTTCGTTTAATCCATTGTACATGGTCTTATTATATCCCTAAACTAAAGTAAGGGCAACATTAAAAGCAAATCTTCATCATCAGTGAGTAGTAGTACCCCCTCCGTTCCTTAATATAAGTCGTTTTAGACTCTCAATTTTGTCCCTTTTTATAAGTCGTTTTAGCTTTTATTTGGTCTTTTAGACCAAAATGCCCATCTTTAATGCTTCCTTGGTTTGTGTAAGGTAGTTGAAAAGAGAAAGGAGTCTTTATTTGCATTAAATTAATACTAAGAGATAGAAAGGGTAATTTGGGAAGTTTAAAGAAGAGTTATTGCTTCCTTGGTTTGTGTAATTTTTGCTAAAACGATTTATATTAAGGAACGGAGGGAGAAATAAAGAAGCCACAGCACAGACAATTGCCTTATTTTCGCCGTTTTATACTCCCCAAAAATTTAATTCCCCCGTCCCACTACACGCTAGAGAGAGAATTTATAAGAAATCTGAGCTTAAAGAACTCAGTTCCATGTGAATTTGGTACGTATAAAAGAAAAGAGAAAAAGAAAAATAAGAGAGAGGGGAAAAGCCTAATGAAAATTTGCTTACACTTTAAAAAAAAAATAAAACTCAAAATTGGTAGCTGCAACTGACAGCTCTCTTTAATGGTCACCTTTTCTTTTTATTGGTACCACTCCAATTAAAATACCCATTTCTCAACTTCTATTCCTGTCCCCCCACCCCAACCCTCCCTCCTGAACTGAACCCATTTCAAGATTTCTCTTTTCCGGCCAATTTCTTAATTTACCGGCATAATAATCAAGGAAGATGGTCGACAGTGACACCACCTCCATTTTGCAGTGATTTCAAATATTGCATGCTACCCAGTCAGCTCTCTCTCTCTCTCTCTTGAAATTGCTTTAATCTGTTTTAGCTTTATTAATCTCTTAATGGTTCTAGCTTAATCACTCGTTTTGTTGATTGGGTTTGTTCTTTATTGAGTTTCTGCAGCCTCATATCTCCAATTCTTGTCTGCATTTCATTGTATTTCTGTTTCCCTTTTATTTATATATCATCCTTTGTCATAGATTCTGCTCCTTAATTCCATTATTTGAGCCTCTTCCCTCTGCCCCTTTCATGGTTGTCAAGTTCTAGAGACCCTGTGCTGTGTAGTTTGCTTCTTGTCTGTCCCTTTACCACTTCTTTTGAAATAAAAGTTCCTATCTTTGTCAGCTTTTTTGTTTCCATAGTTCCCATATTGAGCTTCTTCTATCCAGTCCTTTCATGGCTGTCAAATTCTAGAGAGAGAAAGAGGCAGTGAGTGAGAGAGAGAGAGAGAGAGGGGGGGGGGAAAATGTTGGTAAAGTTGTTTACTTTTCTATTCATAGCTCCATTTCTTGTAAACTCTTTTGACCCTGGTTTCAACGACGACGTTTTGGGCTTAATTGTCTTCAAAGCTGGTCTACATGACCCACAAGCCAAGCTTGAATCTTGGAATGAAGAAGCTGACACTCCCTGCAACTGGTATGGTGTCACTTGTGACCGTTACTCGAATCGGGTCACCGAACTTGTTCTTGATGGTTTCTTTCTTTCCGGGCACGTTGGCAAGAGTCTTCTTAGATTACAGTTTCTTAGGACTTTATCACTCTCCAAGAACAATTTTACAGGTAGCATCAGCCCCATTCTTGGCCAATTTGAGAATTTGCAGGTTATCAATTTGAGTGAGAATGGTTTATCGGGTTCAATACCGGATGAACTCTTTCAACAATGCAGGTCACTTAGAACTATTTCACTAGCCAAGAATAATCTCACGGGTCAGATTCCGGCGTCTTTCACTTCATGCTCAGTTCTTGAAGGGGTTGATTTTTCGTCCAATCAACTTTCAGGGCCACTGCCAGTTAATATTTGGTCTTTAACTGCGCTCCGGTCATTTGATTTATCGGGGAATTTATTGGATGGTCAAATTCCAAAAGGAATTGAAAATTTGTTCGATCTGAGAGATGTTAATTTAAGTCGGAACAAGTTCACTGGCTGGTTGCCTGAGAAAATTGGGGAGTGCTTACTGTTGCATTCGCTTGATTTTAGTGAAAATTATTTTTCGGGAGCACTTCCTTTGTCAATGCAGAAGCTTAGTTTGTGCGATGGTGTTAATTTGAGAGGAAATTCGTTAACAGGTACTATTCCAGATTGGATTGCAAGTATGAGAAGTCTTGAAAGATTGGATCTTTCATCTAATAATTTGTCAGGTCAACTTCCGGACTTCATCGGAGATCTTGAATTGTTGAAGGCATTAAATCTATCTTCTAACCAACTCACCGGGAGCTTGCCTGAATCATTGGAAAATTGCAGTAATCTTTTCGTTTTGGATGTCAGTCAAAATTTGTTGACTGGTACTTTCCCTGCATGGGCATTTAAATTAGGTTTAAAGGGTGTTTTGCTCTCACGGAACCAACTGAGTGGAAGTGTTGAATTTCCTTCCCCTGTGACAATGGCAGCCTCCTATAGGAGCCTTGAGATCTTGGATTTGTCGTTAAATGCCTTATCTGGTGAACTCCCATCTGTCGTTGGGAACTTTAGTAGTTTGCAGATCTTGAACATCTCGGGCAACTCTCTGTTCGGTCGTATTCCAGCTAGTCTAGGTGAACTGAAAAATGCAAAAGTTATCGATTTGAGTAATAATCTGTTAAACGGTAGCATCCCGTTGGAAATTGGAGGTGCAGTTTCATTGCAGGAATTAAGGCTGGAGAAGAACTTCTTGACGGGCACGATCCCTCATCAGATTGAAAATTGCTCGTCTCTTACCACTTTGTAAGTTCTTTATTTCTGCGATCTTAATATTGTTTTTAGGCTTATAATATACTCCATTGTATTCATTGCAATCTTGGTAAATTGTAAATGTTGTCTTGATCTAATACTTTTCATTTGAACTATTTAGGATCCTCTCCCAGAACAATCTTTCAGGCCCCATCCCGCTGGCAATTGCGAACCTAGCAGAAGTCCAGGTTGTGGACTTGTCTTTTAACGACCTCTCTGGAAACTTACCTAAAGAGCTCACAAACCTGTCAAACCTACTCATCTTTAACATTTCCCATAACCACTTGCAAGGTGAACTTCCGCTCGGCGGCTTCTTTAACACCATTCCTCTTTCATCAGTGTCGGATAATCCGTCCCTATGTGGGTCTATCGTCAACCATTCATGTCTCTCTGTTCATCCCAAACCCATTGTCCTAAACCCCAATTCTTCCCCCGACTCCAAAAACGGTGCCCTCTCTTCAAAAAATAGTCACAAGAAAATCATACTTAGTATTTCTGCCCTCATTGCCATTGGTGCTGCTGTTTTCATTGCACTCGGGGTAATTACTGTCATTGTGCTCAATCTGCATGTTCGTGCTACAGCTTCGCGATCTGCTGCTGTAGCTCGCACCTATTCAGGAGGGGATGATATCAGCCATTCAAATTCCCCGGATTCCCATTATGGCAAGCTGGTAATGTTCAATGGTGAGGCCGACTTTGTTGCTGGGGCCCAGGCCTTGCTCAATAAGGACTGTGAACTGGGACGAGGTGGATTCGGAGTTGTTTACTGGACAGCCCTACGAGATGGCCGGTCAATCGCCATCAAGAAGCTACATGTAACGAGTATGATGAAATCCCAAGAAGATTTTGGAAGGGAAGTCAAGAAACTGGGAAAGATCAGACACCATAATCTTGTGGCCGTCGAGGGGTATTACTGGACTCCATCGTTACAGCTCCTGATTACTGAATACATCTCTAATGGGAGCTTGTATAAGCATCTCCATGAAGGAAATTCCAAAAATAACCTCTCTTGGAGAGAGAGATTCGATATAATTCTTGGGACGGCTAAAGGTCTGGCCCACTTGCATCGATTGAATGTCATTCACTACAACATCAAGTCCACTAATGTTCTAATTGACAGTTCGGGTGAGGCAAAGGTGGGAGATTTTGGGTTGGCTAGGCTACTACCCACTCTAGACCGTTATATTTTAAGCAGCAAGGTCCAGAGTGCACTTGGGTACATGGCCCCTGAATTTGCATGTCAGACAGTGAAAATAACCGAAAAATGTGATATTTACGGGTTTGGGATTTTGATTCTGGAGGTTGTAACGGGTAAAAGACCCGTGGAATATATGGAGGATGATGTGGTGGTGTTGTGTGACATGGTGAGGGGGGCCTTGGAGGAAGGGCAGGCGGAGTCGTGTGTGGATGGGAAGTTAAATGGTATATTTCCAGTAGAGGAGGCTATCCCGGTAATTAAGCTTGGGTTGATATGTGCATCTCAAGTTCCCTCAAACCGTCCAGACATGGAAGAGGTGATCAAGATATTGGAACTGATTCAATGTCCTTCAGAAGGCCAAGTAGAGTTAGAATAGATGAACGTCTCAAAATCTCGTTTATGGGCAAATGCTACAGGCAAAGAAGTGGTTTTCTCCAAAATGACATGTACCTGCATACGGGTTCTGGTCAATACAGGTCAACGCCTCTTTGATGATAGCATTTATCTGTGGGAACAGTCTCGGACGAGGAGGTACCCGATACTATCTATCTTTGTTAACTTTTCAGTTTTAAGGAAGGTGCTGAATAGTGAATATATATATATATATATGTTGTTGATGGTTCTCCTTTTCTGTCACTACTATTTTGTTTGTTGTTTGGTTAAATTCTTGTACTGTGAAATTTTAGGTATGAGGAAATATGTAGTCTCCTTTCCAGTTTGGGACCCTTGCTTGGATTTTGTTGAACTATTTTGGTGATGCTTCATTCAACACAGATCAGAATATACAGAGATTTTTTTGTCTTTTATTAAATTTTTGTTGCTCTTGTATTTGTTTTATAGTTTCATTTGGTGCTATGGTACAAGTTCTATGGGCTTATTTTGATAGTGTGTCTAGGGGGATCTGAAGATGGTCTAATTGCTTGCATTTATTTTTTTAATCCAAAAGTGCAAAGAATATTAGAAAATGTAAGGCGTGATGTGTAGAGATAAGGAGTTGGCAATGGCATCACATCACATTTAACATAAGTGGGAGTAAAAATGATGAAAAGAAAAAGCACAATATATAAAGTGGAAAACTTATATTAATAAAGTTAACCACTTTTATCATGTCAATTAAATTTTGCATTTTGTTGTGGTGGTCCAGATCTTTTGATATTTGAATTCATGGTATGGAGGAAGTGAATCATGTTTTGTCTTAAAAAAAAAAAAAAAAAAAAAAAAAAAAACCTTTCTGCCAATTGTCATTGGTGTTCTCATCCTTTAATAATTTGTTCGATAACTTCAATTTAGATTTTGTGAATTTTTTTAGAGTTTAATTTTTATTTTGCCCATGACATTATTCATTACTTGCATGCAAGTTCATGTTCATTGCACATTTGCACTGCTGTAGAAGATTGCAGTGGTGGTTCAGATAGTTGAAACAACATATGATGTAGAAGATTATCATAATTAAAATTAATGCTTAGATGTAAAGATTTGTTTGAATCAACTAGTTTTTGGAGTCCTTGGGAAGAGAGAGAGAGAGAGGGGTGGGGGCACCCTGTTTGATGAGAAATTGACATAACACTTTCACTGTTTCAGATGGGGCCATGGGCTCTCAGCTGCAGTTGACTATCTGAAACAAACAGCACATTCATTCACATACATATACAGTGGGTTGCTATAGTGCTCAGATTTGAATTTGTTGGCTTTGCTAACAGCTGATTTTGAACTTTATGGTTGATATCAAAATGAGGAACTAGAAAATGCATTTTAGTTATGGTAAGAGGACTCTATATTTATATCATTCCTAGACTATATATATATATATAATGACAAAATTAAGTCTTGTTTGTTTACTGATCAGTTTGTTTAAGTAACTTATGCCTGGTCATAATCCATCTACAAGTTAATACTCCCTCTGTCTCATCTCAGACTAAGACTAAGGTTCTTACTTTTCTTTTTGGTTTGTCCCAAACTAAGGTTTTTAGTTGCTTTATTACCTAAAATGGACAATGGAACTCACTTGTTATTCTCACAACAAAAACAATCTACCCACTTTCTCTCTCATACTTTCTTCTACCTTACTTTTCATACTCACAACCTATACTTTTTCTTAACCTTCGTATAAAGTCAAACTAAGAACCTTAGTCCGGAATGGAAGGAGTGATAAGTTAGAAGAAAGTTTGTAAAGCAAGAGACACATCCTATGGAAAACTGTGGTAAAATAGGAAAAGAAAGAATAAAGTGGACTGAGAAAGGTAAAGTATAATTGGGGTTTGGGTAAGTGTAGAAAATAGTTGTGGGCTAGGAGCATTAGAAGAATGTGAGCTTTTTCATTCATGTAGCTAATCTAAGCATTGTAAAGACATACTAATGACTTGACACCATTGCAATCTTTCACTCACTAGCTAGTGGGTGTGGGTGTGTGTGTGTGGGAGAGAGAGAGAGAGAGAGAGAGAGAAAGAAGATTACTACTTTGTTAAAGAAGCTTGGTGGTGGGGAACAAAAATGGATTCTTTATGCAACACTCAATCAAGTGCCTTAAGAGGGGCAAGGAATAAAGGTACATGAGAAATGAGTGTTGAAAAGGTGCTTGAGTTGTAAGCTCAATTCATTATACATGCAGCCCTTGCCCTTGTTACAAATTCCTAACAGTCGCAACAAGGTACCAGTTTCACTTCAGACCTCACATGTCAGTGAACGCGTGATCAAAAATTTATTGGACAATATGGAAAACCCAATACGAGTACTTGATCCAAACAACACGTCGTAAGAAAAGAGATGTGACCAAATTGGAGCTGCTGGTTCCGAATCCACAATCAAAACTGTTATTGATAGATATCATCTTCCGGCAATATTAATGACTTGCATTTTCAAGGCTCCTAGTCCTAGGAAGCACCTGTGATAAAGTATATTGGCAGTACATTGGACAAATCGAATATAGGTCCATTGTTTACAATACTTTTGTATGGAATAAGCTCGTAGGTAAATTAAGGAATAAAACATAATTTCATTGTTGCAAGTAAGAATAAAGTGTTAGTGTGCCAAGCTTGTATCAAACCAGCTTCCTCACTGGTTGCGGTTCATAATAACTGATTAGCTATATATTCCCTCCGCGAACTCGGCTGTCCCGGAAAGATATTTTCGTTGTTATTACCAAGTAATTTTGAGCAATAACTAAGTCTACTTTTACTTATCTTAGAAAAGTTTAAAAATTGTTATTAATACACCATTATAAATATTATCAATACTAATTTTTAGATTCTCATTAAAATAATTAAAAGTAGTCTTAATTATTGCTCAAAGAATGACTATCATTCTGAGTGAGACAGGGGGAGTATATTACTATCTCCGTCAGATTTTGTTTTTGAATAATAATGTTGATTTAATCTAAAATGGAGGGAGTGCATAATAATTATTATCAGTAAAGATGATCCTGAATTTGACCACATTAGTGTACTATCATGAAGACATTCACTGATTTTTTTGATTATCATATAATTATCTGACCCTATTGCAGATATATTTTAAAACAAAGAAACATATAGAACTTATTAATGACACTAAAATTCAAAAAAAAAAATCTTCAAATCCAGAATATATATGGTAAAACATAAAAACCTTGAGAATTCAAAAGGACAATAATTAATTAGGAGCCGTTTGGTACATTTAAATCACCCTTTTTTGAATTTCAGAAACCTTATTGTGTTATGTTCTTTACTCATTTCCTTGTACATCACTCCATTTCAGAAAATCTGTCAGCCTTACAATCACTTTGGCTTAAATTCCCAACACAAACAAATACAGTAAAAGACACTTCCTTGAACCCATAAATCATCCCTCACAAACACACAGATCAAACATTTGATTTGGAGATTGAATATGAATATGATGGATGAAGTGGAAACAGTTTTGAAAAGATTTGGAGATGAACAAAGCACATTGTTTGATAGATATGAAAGGTTGTCATTTGAGGTCCAACTTAACCAAGCCATTTTGGGCAGGAGTTTATCCGAGCCCAGCTTAGCCAGGAACCGCCATGCGCCTCCGCCGACCCTGGTGGCACAAGGGCGGCGCCACCACCAACGGGGGTTTGGATTTCAGAAGATGTTGAAGAAGTTGCTCAAGCCGATTCTCGGTCGAAGAGGGGCCAAAAAGGAAATCATGCAGGATGAAAAAGATTTCAAGTCATTTAAGTTCACAAGATCTGTAAGGCTTTGAAATGATTCTTTCTTTGCTGATTTGATCTTCTATAACATTATAAAAACATGTTTATCAATTAATATATGGATTTTTTTATTTTTTTTTTGGATACTATTAATTTGTTGGTGTGGTCTTCTCATTTATATGTTCTAAACAATAATTTTTCTGCTAAAGAAAGTTGTGTAGTCAAACAATGGGAATTCTACAAACTTGCAAAATATCAAGATTATGTCTCTCCATTGGTCGAGTTCTTGACTAGTATATGATTTCCAGGTGAATTTTAGACTGATTTAAATCAAGAAAAATCATATTTTCGGTTTCAATCTTGAGCATACTAATTCACGTTCAAATTTAAAAATAAATGTTAGAGCTCATGTCAGTCAATTTCTACAACAAATATTTGGTTCAAAAGAGAAATAAACTAGTACACACAAAATATTATAATCCCCGTCTAAATAGAGAAATAATATTCAACTAAATACATAATTTTTTTAAAAAAAATTGGAAATTTGTTATATCTCGGGACTCCTCTTCAAAATTTTTAAGTTAAAATTATACTCGATTATTATATCTGGATACAAAGTCGACATGAAAATATATGTTAATTTAATTAATTTGTTCTATAATGAGAAGATAGTAGTACTATCTTTTATTTTATTTTAATTTGTTGCATCGAAAATTTTGTGAACTGAAATAATACTCCCTCCGTCACAGTTTAAGGTTCTTACTTTCCTTTTTGGTATGTCCTAGTTTAAGGTTCTTAGTTGCTTTATTCCTTAAATGGCAAAGGATGAATAGTGTTTTGGACATCATTGTCCTCATAAAGTTCATATATTACAAAAAAAAAAATCACTTGCCCATCTATTTTTCACTCACTTGCATTATGAATGGACAATTATATCCTCCACACATTACTTTCTTGACATAAATTTACCTTAGTTTCTTAATAAGTGTGTAAAGTCAAAATAAGAACATTAAACCGGGACGGAGTAATATTTTGTCTTGGAGGGTTACTCAATTTCTAAATTATGACCACCAAATGAGAGGCTGGTTTCATCCTTAGTTGCTGCCGCTGGCCTCCGTCCTCGGAGACATTCGAAAAAACAGACGCATGTATTTGTCATTCCGTATATGCCCTCCACCCTCCTATATCCCTTACTCCTTCCAATTCCACCCATCAAACCCTTGCTTTTTCTTGAAAATTTGTAAACCAAGTGTTCTGGATTTGGATAACAGAATCAAATCCCTACCCACTTCGCAAAAACGTGAAATCTTCAACAAAAAAGATGTTGACTTGCCCTCCATTTCTGGGTTTAATCACATCTTGAACAACAATGAACCCGTTGAAGCTAAGAAAATCTTGCTCCAAATGATGGAAAAAGGGTTCGTCCCCAACATTGCAGATTTCACTGACTTGGTCAATGCACTCTGCAAGAGAGGGAGAGTACATCATGCCATTGACGTTTTTGGGATGATGAGTAAAGTCAATTGTGAGCCCACAATTTACATCTACAACTGTGTGTTGAAGGGGTTGTGTTATGTGGGCAGGGTTGAAGAGGCTGATAAGCTGTTGTTGAAAATCAAGAATTCTTCAATTAAGCCTGATATGTACTCTTATACTGCTGTCATGAATGGTTTTTGCAAAGTGGGTAGATCAGATGAGGCCATGGAGTTGCTTGATGAAGCCATTGGAGCTGGTCTCGTGCCGAATGTCGTCGCGTATAACACTCTGTTCAATGGGTATTTCAAGGAGGGGAGGTCAATGGAGGGTGTTGGTCTGTTGAAGAGAATGAAGGAGAGGGGTATTATGCCTGATTATATTTGCTACAACACATTGTTGCATGGGTTGTTAAAATGGGGTGAAATTTGGCCTGCTTTTGATGTGTACAAGGAGATGGAAAGTGTTGGTTGTGGAGTTGATGAGAGGTTGATGAATTCATTGTTAAGAGGGCTGTGCAGGAAGTCGAGAGGGGAGAAGAGGATGTTGAAATATGCCTATGAGGTGTTTGATAAAATGTCTGGTGGGGCTTGTGAGGTCTTCCCTTGTGCACATGAGCTTGTTATTGAGGCTTTTTGCATAGGGAATGAAGGGGACAAGGCTTATGTTAACTTGTGTGAGATGGTTAGGCGCGGGTGTTCTTTAAGGTTGTTTACGTTCGAGAATATCATCCGAGTGCTTTGTGTTGAGGCAAAGACAGAGGCTGCATTGTCGGTTTTCGTTATGATGTGTACAGAGGGTGGAATACCAAGTAGGATGACCGTCAACGTTTTGATTGCAACTTTGAATCAACAAAGAATGGTGTCGAGTGCTGCTTATGTTTATGGTGTAGCTTTGAAGAGAGGGGTCGTGCCTATGAACAGGCCCAGAGGATGTTCAAATAGATTCGGCACGAGATCGTCACTTCAGTCCATGGCATAATAGAGACACCAAATGTAAAATAACTTCATATCAATATATGAGCAACTTGCTTTGAGATTTTCTTGGTTAATACATCTTGAACTCAACTAATACGCGAACATAACTCTATTACACAGCTACACCGATTGGTGGATATAATTGAGCAAAAAAGTTTCCACCAGAAATTACAAGAAAAGTGACATTTCGAGATATCTATACACGACTCATGTATTGCCCGTTCCTAGTATCCACCATAATTTCATCATTTGTTTGTACGAACAATGGCACAGTGACAGTAGCACCTGTATCAACCGTAGCTAGTTTTGATCCACCTGCCACAGAAAATTAGGTAAACAGGTTTAGCTCACAATTTTGCCCAAGTATTAATCTGTTATTACTCCATAGAATTTTATTTTTACCAAATTAGAAAAGAAAATCACATGCCAAAGGGATAGTACTATCACTAATACCTTGTGCTGTATCGCCCTTTATACCAGGATCAGTTTCGACTACTTTCACCTTAACCGAGATGGGTAGTTCAAAGCCAATAACCTGCAGCCATAATAACAATAAGCACTGTATGTTGGTATGCCAAGGGATTGCCTACTAGAAGTTGAAGGCTTCACATAGGAAAAAAACAAAAAAAGATAGTGATAGCAAGGCTAAGAAAAATCATGGAAACATACTTTTCCATTCCAGAACAATAAATTGCAATCCATTCCTTCTTTGAGCCATTTCTGGCCATCTCCAACCTCAGAATCATTAAGACGATATTCTTCATATGTACTCTGCATAATGAGAGAAGCATTATTAAATTGAAAGGGAAGAACAGTGCTAAGCCGATTTGTCATGGCAGATAGACTAATCTACAAACAGAGGGTCGCAATCAGGAAAAAGCATATTATATGGAAAAAGGAAATGAACATACCAAGTCCATGAAAACATACTGGGACCCATCCTTGTATGTGTATTGTTTTGTCTCCTTAGAGATATTCGCCTCTTCTATCTAGAAAAACAATAGCACAGTGTCAAGGTAGATAGATTACGACTGTTCTTCAAATGTCTGAAGGAAATAGAAAGAAAAGAAAAAAATGATAAAAGAAATTATCAGAAAAACGATCTGCTTGCACTATAATGGCATACTGCCAAGTGCCAAGCAAGACAGCAAGACGGACCTTAATGGTTTGATTTTTAAGGGGTTTACTGGAAATTTAGCTGTTCAGCCACGAGACTCTGACAGATTAGTGGTTTAATAACAAAGTATACGTCATCCAAATGTAACTCTAATGAAACTAGTTCAACAAAGTTCCCTCTAACAACAAATGTAGGAGATAATAGATAATGACAAGAAATGGACCAGAACAAATGGCGTTCAACATAGTTAGTTTACATTAAGAATCATAACTATGCTGAGCATTATCTCTTCTTCAGATTCTTTATAACGCAATCGTACATCAGTCACTACATAAAAAAATTTACAAATTTATACCTTGCTTCCAGCTCGGAATGTTTTCTCAACAGAATTTCCGGTCACATAATTGCGCATAGTGGTCCTCACATAAGCAGCCCCTTTACCAGGCTTAACGTGAAGAAACTCTGTCAGTTAACACAGAAATTAATGAGTTAAGATAGAAAATGGACATCAATATCCCTCCCTCTCACCTCCTTAAACAATAAGCAAACAAGGGAAAGAAGCGATAAGACCTCACATAAAAACAGCGAAGCAGAACACCATTATTACTTCATCATGCTCGTGTCAGACTTTTAGGATTCACATTCCAATAATTACCAAAAATGATTATCAACTCGTACGATGACAAATATATTGATCACGAGGAGATGTAAAAGCGAATATCAATTTTCTTTATTTTAGCCTACCACTAATCAGAGAAAGTATCATATAGAGCACAACTGAATCAAATAAAACAGAATCTTAGTTTCGAATTACAATCGCTTTGAACGGTTTGGGGTTTATTTCTCTAATATTTTCCTAGTGTAAGGTTCTTCTATTTGCAGCTATTCTTGTACTTATCGTTCTTCCATCTCTTATATGTTCTCTCTTCCAGTATTCTTGCTTAAGTTTGGTGTAATTCAATACAAAAAGCTCTCTCTTAAGTTGTCACATGGTTGCTTAGGCAAACCTGGAGAACCTTTGATCCTTAAAACACTTTTTTGCTTATATTATCACACACATTCCCTCATTTTGATGAAAATGAGAAAAAATAAGTATGGATGATACTCCCTCTCTCCCCCAAAATGAGTCATTTTCGAATTAAGTTTATGCATCTTCGCTACAAACTTTGTAAGTATGAATGTGCACCCTCATTTTGCAGTTTTCATTTACAATATTCTATGAAGTGAGTGCTTATCTACTACTTCACGCGAACCATTTATATGCCAATTCTTTCTGGCTTATGAAACCTAAACTCACTACATTCCATTTCTCTTTCCTTTGTAATCAAACAAAGTCATCTCCTTAGAAATCCCCATGTTGGCACTCAAAGACTCCTACTCTCCCTCTCGGGATTTCCAGAATATTCGACTAAAAGCAAGTAGCTTCAAATTCAAGTAATCATTTCCCCCAAAACTTCAAACTTTACCACCCTCTTTTCCTTTTGTTTTGTTCCAATAGAGATTCACATTTCCAAAGAAGTCAACAATTTTTAGCATAATTGGTAAGAACGCAAAAGCAGGTAGAGGTAGAGCATTTTTGACAGGGGATAATGTTACCTATAACTCTCCAAGGGGATCCGTCTACTTCGATGTTGGAACCCACCTTGATATCATTACTGGAAAATGCAAAGATTCCTGAATAAATTCAAAAAATTATCAAATTAAATCAAACACAAAAAAGAAAAATAAATAGTGGTCTCTAAGAAAACCACACGTAAGTGAAATTGACTGAACATACGGAGGAAATATTAAAAATTAAGAGAATTAAAAGATTTACTTGGAAACCGGGGGCGGGTGGACCTTCCGGGGAAAACCCGCATGGGTAGATAGAACCTTTTCGAAGTAAATGAAAGGGAAGATGAAGTTGCCGGAGAGAAGAACGAGGACGCGGCCATTCCCGCCATGGTTACCGGCGAGGGAGAGAATCGTTTTTCTGTGCTGGAAAGAGCCTTTGCCCTTAAAAGTACCAAGAAAGAGGGCCAAAACTCACTGAGGTTCTAAACCTCATTATCTACTTTTTCTTTTCTTTTTCATTTTTTTTTTATAAATATTATCTGAAAAATCAAGTTTCTATACAATTCAAAAAATCTATATGTAGCTTTAAATTGCCAAATTTCACTAAAAAATATCAATTACAATATTTTTTGCATTAATAATCCAAAATTTTAAAATTAAAGATATTAAAGTATATTAACAGCTAAAATGTCTATAATAAAAGTAAAATTGCTTTATATACAAAATATTAATTTTTGAAAATTTAATATAGCTTTACTGCAAAAAAAAAAGGATTTGCGAGATTTTTAACATCAATGATTTCCATGTTCGAATAATCTTACCGTACCATCTTCGCGATACTAAAACCTACCATTTTCTCAATTTAAACAGGTAATTTAACCGTTAAACTGGTACTTCAGATACAAAAACTCGTGTTAGAGAAAAATATTATTCTAATGCTTACTCAATTCATGAACACTTGTTTGACGTATTAAGTATTTGATGCTTGATACATTCCAAGGTAATTTGAAAGTAAAGCACTTTTGATAACATTGAGCTCTAGATGCCGAAAATTCCGTAAGCCTCTTATTGGTCAAGCAATGATTTTGATTCTCAATCATTAAGAGGCTCATGAAACTTTCGGAGTCCAGATCTCCTGTACCACTTTGTGTGCCACTCCCTGTGCCACAAGTAATCCAGCCGTTAATATGTTTGAATAATATTAATAAAATGTTAATCTTAAAAACTGTGAGCTGTTGGATCATTTGTGACACAGAGAGTGACACACATAGTGGTACATGAGATCTGGACTCAAACTTTCGGCATCTAGAGCTCATATTATTAAAGACACCCTACTTGTAAATTACATTTGTAATGTATTAAGTGCTTAATTAAGTCAAACATCTCCTTACTCTTATTTTTATTAGCGAAAACATAGAATAGAAATAAAATACTTTTACTGAATTAAATTATTCCTGTGCGCTGAATTCGAATACAGAATGAGAAGTGCGCTTTTTTAGGTGAGGAAAGAGAGTTCGGTAAAGTAAGTTTGCTGGGCCTTGAAGCATAATCGTGCATGCAAGTTTTTCCACTCTTTCTCTCTCTATTTCTCCGATCAAATTGCACCGGCGATTTTTACATCCGGCGACCTAAAACTCTGAACATCCCAGCCCGCAGCTCAAATTATCCCTTCTTAACAATCACTAAGTCAAACACACCAACTACTGACAAGTCATATACACACAAACACACCAATTTGACTTACAATCATTTCCCAACAATCCGTGTATACATGCAGCGAATTTCAAGGTCAGTTAGCGTTTTAAGATTTTGATTATTTCCAATTTGAGTTTGCTAAATTAATTAATTGCCCAATTTATCAGAGTCAATTTTTTTTGCTGTTTTTTTCCCTGTTACATTGAGTTTGATTTGAGTTGAAAATTCTAGGGTTTTGCTTGTACAAACTTGAATCGTTGTTGTCCATGGCGAAGTCAAAATTATGCATGAATGACTTGTGCGGGGCTTCATTAGCTGAAGATAGTAGTAGAAAAGGTTGGCCTTTGCGATCTGGTGATTTTGCTAATCTTTGTGACAAGTGCGGGTAATACTTTGATCTCTCCGCAATTTGGCCATAATAATATTTATGGATCGGTGACTGCACACTGCATTTGTGATTCACTTTAAGTATTTTTCTTTCTTCATTAAGTTTATTTCATTTTTTGAACTATCTTTAATAATTTTGTCCATAATTTAATTTTGTTAGTGCACGGCACAATTTTGTTTCTTTGATTACGCTATCTTTTGTGGTATAAATCTATATTTTAAAGGCATATATTTTGGGAATACACAGGCCATGTTTCAAGGATTCATGTACCAGTGTCAGACTGTCAGCCTGTCATGTAATTGTGTGCTGCTATTCCAAAAATTTCTGGACTTGACACTCAAACCCATCACCCACATGAATTTTTGCCCTCCACTCTGGCCTCTCCACTCTTCACGCCTCCTAACCATGCATCACTCGGTCGTCGTCTCACATGACCAAACCACCTTAGGAAATTCTCCCCATTTTATCTTCATGGGTGCAACTCCTACTTTCCACCTGATAACCTCCTTCACCAATCAATCCTTTCTTGTATGCCCACACATCCATCGTAGCATACGCATCTCCGCCACATTCATCTTTTGAACGTGGCACTGTTTCACGGCCCAACACTTAATGCTATAAAGCAGCGCATGCCTAATTGTCTTGCGGTAGGATTTTCCCTTTAACCTATGGGGCATGCCGTAGAAACTGTGGCACTCTTCCACTTCAACCAACCTGCTTTGAATATATCAGTGTTTTATGTAATGGTACTTCCATATCAATGTTAGATAAAATATATGAAGATGAAATTGATTGTTTCAGAGTTTGGCTGTCCTTATGTAGGCAATAGATCAGTAGGCATGGAAGTTTGGCACTGGATGGCAGTGAGGTTGTTTGAAGAATATGATGAGAGAGAGAGAGAGAACTGTAAAGACAACTTGTAAATAATTGTCCATCCCAAGGAAACGATACAACTATTAATGGCAATTGTGATTATAAGTTTGTGAAACACCTGGCATTTAGAAATTGTTATTCAACATTATCTCTGAGACTTACTCTGAATTCGGACAATCGAGATGACTATAACAATAGCTCATTGAATATGAAACAAAATGCGTTTCTGTACTTTTCTAGATATCTGAACATGCTTAGTCGTACTCTAGCAATATTTCTACACACCAAGACACCTCTTCAGAATATTGTATTGGGGCACCACTAAATTATGCTGAATATTTCGTATGTCCACCCCAAGTTGTATGACTTCATTGATCTAAATGCTCCACACATGGTAACATATTAAAGCAGTGTAGCATGGGCCCATTTCCTTTTTTTCTATGTATCGTGGTTGCGGCAACTATATCACCTAAAGACTTAGCTGGCTATAAGGTGCCAAGCAAGAGTGGGAACTCACTCAGTAAAAATGAAAAATTGGGAACCTTCATCTAACTGAACTCGGTAACAATTAGGTCCTTAGTTATAAATCCACTTATATAGGCTGCTCCTCTTCTCAAACAAGACTTCTCCTAAGCTCGCTAAAGAATCCTTTGTTGAGAATAGTGACTAAATTGATATTTGCAGTTTTCATCTATGTTACTCGGACTCATCTAGGAGTATCCGATACGGTACGAATTCGAGTGTCGGATTCGGGAAAAAATAAAATATTTTACACTAAATGTTGAGTAAAATAGCCATGTGCCGGACTCGCCTACGAGAATCCGACACGGGTGCGACGGGGTGAAATGAAGAGTCCGAGCATCATAGGTTTTCATTGTAGTCACCAATCACCATTGATATCTCCTACGCACTTGTTAGCTGAATGTATTTACTTATAAAGACCTTTAACTTTCTCTACTTATATTTTACATTGCACATCGTTTCCAGAACTGCCTATGAGCAACTAGCTTTCTGTGACTTGTTCCACTCCGAGGACACTGGTTGGAGGGAGTGCACTTCATGTGGAAAAGTAAGCTGGAACATGATTGTTTAGATTATTCTTCTAGGTGATTCACTGCATCATTTTCCCTCATAAACTAGTTGAGCTGGAATATTTAATTAGTTTTGACTTTGCAGCGTTTGCATTGTGGATGTGTTGCTTCCAGCTCTTTGCTTGAGCTTCTTGACAGTGGTGGCGTGAGCTGTATTAGCTGCATCAATGCTTCAGGATCTCACCATGTAAGATAATTTTCGTCCACTATTGAAGTGTCCATATTTACCTCTCTAGGACCCTGATCGTATTCATGTAACTTTTGTCCTATCAGAATCAACTTGATCAGTTAAACTGCCTAAAATAAGAGGTGATCCATGAACCAATATGTGTTGATGCTTTGTCTTCCATTGTCAAGGTCTTAGCATTCAGAAGAAAATAATAGAGAGCTAATGTTTCAAAATGTTAGTCAACTATATATGCTTCATTGTACAACCAAAATTATCCCCTTTTGAGTACCCAGAAATCAGGGGAGCCTTGTGAACTTGCTGTTTTTTATTTCATAACCAAGATTCACTGGATGCATGTACATTGTCTATCTTCTATTTACGAAGTTTCATAAATTATGCTCCCATATGAGGCCTTAACTAGCTTTTTTTTTTTTTTTTTTTTAATAAAGCTTCACCAATGGTACAATTACTGTCAAGACATTCATGCTATTATTCATTTCTCATTATATTGTGTTCACTTTAGCTAACTTTCATATGCTAGATACTAGTCCAAATTATCCCAACTAGTTCCTCTTTTAGAAACATTGGATGTGTAGTAAATTAGTTGAAAATGAGCATACTCATAATGCTTTTTAATTTTCATGCAGAACACAAATGATGAAAAACCCAAAGAAGTTGGCATGTCAGTAGAAACGCGGTCTTCTGTTGCCGAAACTCAAGTGAATTGTGGCAACTTTGAAAATAGCCAGAGACGCTTAATTCAATCTGAGAATGATAATATGAATATGATGAGGTCTCAAATGAAAGATCAAGAAACCATGCTTCCTTTGGGAGAAGTTGGCACCACATCTATCTCAAGTTTTAATCAAGTGATGACGGAATCTTCCCAGCCAGCCAAATATGACATATATGAACAAAATAAGGGTGTTAAAGACAAGTGCGGATCACTGGTCCAGACAAACTTAACAATAGCGTTGGCTGCGCCATCAGGAAGGCCAAGTCTTTTTCCGAGTGGAGTTGTTGAAGAAAGGGACTTGAGCAAAACTGTTTCTTCCTTTCAACAGGGGTCCTGGTCTCGCCATATTTTGCCCAAAACGCCAAAATCTATTTTTGCTCAAGGAATGGACTCAACTGCCAGCATGAATTCACAGATTCGTGTTGCAAGGCCACCTGTTGAAGGACGGATTAAGAATCAGTTGCTTCCTCGTTATTGGCCCAGGATTACGGAACAAGAGTTACAGCAAATATCTGGAGAGTATCCTGATTGTCATTTTTTATTTTGCTTTTGTCTGTTAATATGTTTCTGTTATATCCAGTGGCGGACCTAGAACTTTTACTCACCAGATGCACAATTACACTAAATTTTTAAATTTATTTCTCAACGATTAAAGATTATAAATAGAAAAAGAAAGAGAAATCAAAAGATAAGAATCTTGTGTATAACCTTAAGTTTTAACCCTTGTTGGATTGAGAAGGAAAAAACCATTTAAAAATGGAAGAGAAGAAAAGATAGTGGGGTTCGAGCCCACTACCTTTTGTACATAAATCTGCCTTTGAACCACTTGAGCTACATAAACTTTTGTTCACTAGGTGCACTTTTCTTATATATCCTGAATAGAATTTTTTTTCTTCTTATAAATGAAAGTTGAGCAGGTGCACTTGCACCCCCTCCATATACTGGAGGTCCGCCCCTGGTCATATCACATATCTTCTTCTTGGAGTTACAGTTATGTCCTTTACCTTGTTGCCATTAAGCTCGAATTCTACCATTGTGCCATTATTTGAAAAGGTTTTAAGTGCCAGTGATGCTGGTCGAATTGGTCGTTTGGTTCTCCCAAAAGCATGTGCTGAAGTGAGTATATGATTAATTACTTCTTTCACCTTTCTTAGTTTATGTAAACGAACCTTACCCCAGTATGGAATAATGGTAAATGATTGTGCAGGCTTATTTTCCTCCCATCTCCCAACCAGAAGGCCTCCCCCTGAGGATTCAAGATGTGAAGGGCAAAGAGTGGATGTTTCAGTTCAGATTTTGGCCAAATAATAACAGCCGGATGTACGTTTTGGAGGGTGTCACCCCTTGCATACAGTCCATGCAGTTACAGGCTGGGGATACTGGTATTGGTCTATTCCTCTACTCTAGTTGCCAATAAAATCAGCCATGTTTAAATGCTTTTGTTTGCTGATGATAAGAGTGATGATTCATTTTCTTCTTTAAAGATAACTATTGTGATTTCGGCTCATTTTTCAGTTTCTTTTTATTGTTCTGGTAAGTCTGAATGTACCAATACTGAGATTGTTATCTAAGCATGGGCAGAAATACAAGTCTTGTATCGATAAGTTAATAATCCTCTGACCAAAGAATCAGCCAATTGGTTTTGAGTAGACATCCCCAGAAATAATATGATGCAGGCTATTTTTCATGGAAGAGGCTCAATAGCCTGTTTGGACTATTTAATCTGATATCAAGAAAAATACTGAGCTTGCCATCTCAAAATAATATTAATGGAAAAGAAGCCAACTGGTTTTGAGTTTGACCTCCGATTTTTGAATTATGGACAAGATTAAAGTAGTTATCTTCGTAACTTTTTTTTAGCTCTGAATACTGGAGAACTTCCCTTTCCGTGCTTCTGGCCATTTCGAACTCTCTTATCTTTTTGTCTGTATATCCCAATATATTTTTCTTTTATGATCTAGTTCCTTTCTCTTATTTTTGCTACTTTTTCCAGTGACATTCAGCCGCATGGATCCCGAAGGAAAACTCCTCATGGGGTTCAGGAAAGCATCAACTACTATTTCTCTGCAGGTATCAACAGTTCTGAGATCGTCTCTACATATCTACAGAATAATTTAACTATGTTCTACTCGCTGGTCATGTTTATGAATCATGGGCACCTCTGACGCAAATAACCTTGAATAATACTCCCTCCGTCCCGAAAACATAGTCCCACTTCTTTAGTTGTTAATTTGATTGAACTTTGACCAATAGTCTAAGTTAATTATCCTAATGAAATTCTAAAAATTGCTATTGGATAGTATTTTAATGATTTTCAATGAGTTTTAGGATTTCATTGAGATAATAATTTCGTAAATCTTTGGTTGAAGTTCAATCATATTGACAACTAAAAAATTGGGACTATATGTCCGGAAAGGAGGGGGTATTAGTATTAATTTATGTATAAAAAAAGAAAGACTGAACAGGATAATCATCTATCGCGATGCATAATGATATTTTCTAGTTAATATGATTGAGAATCTATTTTCATTGAGTGTGTACTCTGGCCTTCTTCAGACCTTAAGAGGAAGCACGGATTCCCATCTAAATGCATTATCGAAATTGAGTTCGCCTAGTAGGGATGTTAACTGGCACATGAATGAGAAGCATGGGGGCAGAACACGTGATGGTTCGTTCCTTCCATCAATGTTGGTTCCAGAGAGGAAAAGAAGTCGAAATATTGGATCCAAAAATAAGAGGACGCTCATTGATGGTCATGACTCACTAGAGCTGAAACACACATGGGAAGAGTTGCAAGATATGCTCCATGCACCTGCTAGAGTCGTGCCGAACACTGTCGCAGTTGAGGACCATGAATTTGAAGAGTATGAAGTAAGTAAATGTTTTACTTTCGAGATGTGCATAATGTAGCTAATATTCAACTAAATATGTTTAATTTTTTGCATTTAATGATGTGGGTACTTGCGAATAGATGGATAATGATAGTGTATTCGAGAACTTATTCATGGCTGTCTTGCTTGCAAAGCTCTTGTTTTTGGCTGTTTAGAATTTAATCCTGTCCCGCCATGTTCCACCACCCCCACCCCACGGGGTGGTGTTCCCTCCTGTAAATTGCTAAACAGACTTTAAAAGGAAAACACTAAACTTCAGTGTATGTAAGCTACTGTACCCCCAAGAAACCAAGATATATTCCAGATGTTAGTGAATATTTGGACTACTGTTGTGTAGCTTAATTCTTGAGATTCAAACAAACTTATGATGCTTGTTGTACTAAAGGAGAAATTCCAGTTGGACAACCTAGTTGCTTTGGTTTTTTGATTTTTTTTTTTTTTGAGTTGTAGGAAAAATATGTTGTATGCACAGGTATGTTGACTATAACCGTTAACTATCAGCTGATACATTTGTGATACTATCATGCAGGAACCTCCTGTTTTTGGAAAGAGTAGCATTTTCACTGTTCGCTCATCAGGGTAAGGAATCTTTTACATCATTACGCATCATTAAGTGGAGTTCATTTCCTTCCATGGTACAAGCATGATATAAAATTTCGTAATTAGATTCACGTAATCCTTTACACTCGCAATGGAAAAATTCTGCTAAACCCAAGTTGTAGGCTTGAGGAAAATTCTTCCAAGAAATTTTAGTGGAAACAAGCTCTAGTTAGTGTTTTGTCCCTGGAGACGGTAATTATTATGACTTATTGATAAGAGTAAAGATTGATCTGGGGTGATGGCATAAATAAGTTATTTTCCCAAAGTTAGGAGCCCCTTGTCTTTTCCTGATTGGCTCAAAACTATGGCAACTTATAAAGTCATACATCGATTCTGAGTGTCCTTCCAAATTCATCCTTATTCTGCTCTGTGACTATGTTGAAGGGATTTCAAACAAGACTCTTCTTTCCTTGGATTTTGTCTTGGTTAGATAACTTTCTTGCTCATATGATTTTGGATCTTCAAATGCATTAAACATAATGCTCGAGAAATCACTCAAGTTATTTTAGCCTTACAGACTCCTAAAGATATCTCTTGACATAGTTATTTAATGGTGTTTGATATTATTAATTCGATAAGACATCATTAGTAACGCTAACCACACTGGTGATTGTGCTCCAGAGAAACCATTTACTCCTTCCACAAGTGTTGTTTTGGTCCGCAATAGGGTATTTCTATTTATTGCTTAATACGGAGTATAACAAATCTTGATGCACCAGGGAGCAAGAACAGTGGGCTCAGTGTGATAATTGCTCTAAATGGCGAAGGTTGCCTGCGGACTTTCTGCTTCCTCCAAGATGGACGTGCCAGGAAAATGTCTGGGATCTGGGCAGGTCAGTTCTAGGAACTATAAGGACCAATCAAATACCTGGTAAGTAGAGCTTTGAGCATAAATTTGTGTTTAATAATTTATTGTCCACAGATGCTCTTGTGCTGCACCTGATGAATTGAGCCCTAGGGAACTAGAGAACCTTCTCAAACAGGCTAAGGGTAAGACACTTACTCTTTTTAGTACCATTTAATATAAAAGAAAAATGATGTATCGTGATTTCTTCTTTGTTAATACAACTTTTCATGATTAAGCATAAGGGTGTTTGCAAAAATGGGCTTGGGATGGTTTGAAAAAACTTGGTTGAAGAACAGATTGTTTAGGGTCGTTGACAACCAAAGGTGGCACCAAAGAGACATAATTAACTGATGGGTCACTGATAGAAAAGCCACATCCTTAACTGCATGTGCAGTCACTGAGGTGATGAAGTGAACACTTCTGTGTAAACTTCGGTTTTCATAAATTATACAATTTCTTTTTATTAAAAAAAAATAGACCATATAACTACGTGAACATGCTTGCTCAAGTCGTTTAATATGGGTTGGATAAATGTACCAATTTCAGTTAGAAACCCACTATCTCATTTTGAGAAGTTGCTTGGACCATTGACTTCCAGTCTCAAGCTGTGTGGAAGCTTGCATATTATAAAAGGGAGATCAATATATATTGTGCAATTGTGCAACTAAATCATGAAAGTTCATTATATTACTGAATGAGTTGTACCGATTTCTTAATACCACTTAGGAGAAAGGGTTGGGGGGGGGGGGGGGGGGGGGTGTAGGACTTCACGAATCATGACATGAGAGTGCAGATCTTTTATGGCATGATGTACTTGAAATATATGCTAGCGAAAGTTCATGCATAGCCTTCAGAATGGGGTCCAGAGTAAATTTATTTTTCCTTTGGGATTTGGAAAGTATTACGAGTAGCATGCATGTTCTTTCCATTTGCTAGCTTATATTGAAGGGCAAAAATTTGTAGGGCTTTTTGGAATTTACTTTCTTGTCGCACTGAGATCTTTTACAAGTGTTGGGTCTTTTACAAGATGTTGGGTCGACATTTGTTTGAATAACTGCACTTCACAAAAGCTGATTTCATGTGCATTAAAAAGTTAATTCCTGCTGAAAACCTCATTGATGTGTTTCCTTATCCAATCATTGAGATTTCTGATTTCCCCCCCCCCCCTTTCTTTCTTATGATTACTAAGATTTCAACAAAATGAGGGTTTCTGCGTATCATACACCAGAAAGGGACCAGGAATTCGCGTTAGACACCCAAAATGGCATCACAGCTGTTGCAGAAAATATGAGTGAGCCAGGTTCCACCTCAGTTGCAACGACTACAAAACATCCTAGGCATCGCCCAGGCTGCTCCTGCATTGTGTGCATTCAACCTCCAAGTGGAAAAGGCAAACACAAGCCCACTTGCACATGCAATGTGTGCATGACAGTGAAACGCCGCTTCACAACTTTAATGATGCGCAAGAAAAAACGTCAGTCTGAACGCGAAGCGGAAATTGCCCAGAAGAATCAGTTCGTGAAGGGCCCCAACGAGGAGGCTGAAGTCGACAGCACTTCCAGACAAGCTACCTCATCACAAGTTGATCCTTCAGAAAATGAAACTGGCCAGGGACATCTGGACTTAAATATTCATCCGCATCGTGTGGAAGGTTCTTGTCGTATGGGTACGGGTGGGTCGACCCATATGAGCATGATGAGTCTTCTTCAAGTAGCAAACCTGCCTTTGGAGACATATATGAAGCAGAATGGCCTGACCAGCTTAGCTGCTGAGCAACAAGCTAGCTCAGGTTCACATGGGCTGCCACAAGCCACCGGAGAAAGTGAAGGAGTTAATGAAGATGGCCTCTCTCCTGCAGTCCAAGAGCAGCAAGCTGACGACAATGACAAACTCAGTGACCCAAACCAAACTCGAACTGATCCTCTGTGACTGCAATTTCCTATAAAATTACACATCTTTACCTGTAATCGCTCAATTTAATTTTTTTTCCTTTTGGTTTTCTTTTTTGGCTTTCTTTGATGGGTTGGTGTATACCGGTGATTACCGTTGTTTGATATAGAATTTACTGTACTTTGGGAGTGTCAGCATTTGTTATATCCTTTTAACTTTTGTACCAATGAAAAATTAAATTTATATTATAGAGAAAACTATTGATTTGGAACGTCGATACTGTTATTGTACAAAAGTTTGACTTGCAGATATTCAGCTCATATTGTATTGTATTGTTATTACTCCATCTACTTGGAACACATAGCTACACAAAATGAAGCATGAGTATATATAACTATAAATATATTAATTCTAACAGCCCAATATCCTAAGCTGGGGAAACTAAATGAAGGAGAGCTTTTATATCTACAAAATATCAAACATCCCCAACCATCTTCCTGAGGAATTGGAAGGTGGAGAAAACCACATCTTTATCTTCTATATCCATGTAAATTCACTTTCCAAAAATAAAAGAAGAAAAAATATTGAAAAAAATCAAAATATACTCTCTATTCACAATCAAAACCCTTCCACAGTGGACCCACGAACAGCTGAAGACGTCAATGGCCTACGGCTCTCCTGTCGTTCACTTCCATCCAAAGAGAGATTAGACCAACAGTTTCGAGGAGGGAGAGCATGCAGCCTTGTAGGCGGTGGTGGAGGTGACAAATTCAATTTTGGGACAGGGTATATAATCCCGTTTAGGCTCAAAGATTTCGACATGTGTTTTCCCCCTAATGCCCCTGGCTTTTGTAATGGAAATAGACACGGGACCTTCATATCTTGTATGATCCTGAGATGTTCAACAACTGTCCTCATCGTGGGCCTTACCGATGGATCATTCTGAAGACATCTTTGTGCTATATCAGCTACTGTACGGGCTGCTTTGGTAGGAAATCTGCCTTTTAACTGAGGGTCCATAATTAGTGACAACCTACAATCATCTGCAAGAAATGGGCGACTCCACTTGATTAAGTTCCTCTCTTCTTTTGGATGCCGGCTGTCGAGATTCCTTCGGCCAGTAAGCAATTCAAGAAGCACGATGCCAAAGCTCCAAACGTTGCTCTTTGGGGTGAGTAATCCTCTCTCCAACGTTTCTGCTGAAAGATTTGCCAATGCCTGCATAAAATTGAAGGAATATAAGCTAATCGGTTTTCACTTGCTTCGTTCCTAAACGGGTGTCCATTTTCTACTGAAGTTACTAAAATCGCCTTATAAATTATTACTGTCCTTCCTAATTAGCTCTATTAAAGACATAATTTGTTCATTAAGGGTATTTAAGTATAGTATGTGCTAATTAAACTGCATAAAATTCAGCATCCTTAATTTTCTTGAAAAGCTGAAATCTTTGTAAAACTACTTACGATTGAACTTGTGGGGATGTCTGTCTCTGGAATGTGGCTGATGCAACCATATCCTGATAGCTTTGCACTAAAATCTTTGTCGATTTGTATATTACCAGTTGAAAATTCATGGAACATTGCCTGAAAAAACATGTAACCAAATCAGCAAACATACATAGATTTGGCTTGAGCAAACGTATGACAAAGAAAGCGAAAATAGTTTAGCTAACCTGAAAAGGCCCTTCCTCGTGCAAGAAAGTAAGACCTTGGGCAGCACATAACGCGACTTTTATTCTAGCATTCCAATCAATAGGGGGGCCATCTGTTCTCCCATGCAGAAGCCGATCTAAGCTTCCATGGTAAAGCCGCTCGTAAACCAGCATTCTCTGTTCTGATCCTTCTCGTGCATGGAAACCAAGCAACTTACATAGGTAGGGATGCTGCAAGGATGCAAGTGTGTTCACCTCGCCAACAAATTCCTTTAAGCTCTGAAAGAAGACAGAACGTGAGAATCTCAAAAAGTGCAAACCTTTGAATCCGAAAACTAATTCGAGTTGTGTTTTAAATTGCAGCATTGATACATATCTTTAAGGTAAAAAGCTTTATTTTCCAAGACAAGCCTGAATGAGCAAAATTGGAACTTCCGTTCTAGCATCAAAGTTTCAATCTTGTCTAAACACTACATCTTACAATATCAAAGCAAAATGAACATATTGTTGTGGACTAAGCGAGAAACTGAAATAAAAATTTACCTGGTTTGTGGGATGTAGACGAGTCACGGTGGCTTCAAGATTTCTCACCCTAGAAGCATCATCTCCGAAGGACGCCTTATATATTAGAGAAGAAATACCTTCAGATACACATCTCTCAGGAGAGAAATTATGACACGCAGCTGCAATTTCATCATAGGAGAAGTTTCGGAGATTCCCAGTAGGTGGCAAAGAAGGAGGGAGTGTTGGAGGCAATGGTAACGGGCCCGACACATCAAGAGGCCCACTACCGCTACCAATTTTATAGCTCGACACTCTCTTAAAGTTGGCAATACTAGGCGATGGAAGGGGAAGAGGCTGAGGATTGAGTTGTTGGTGTTGGATCATTTCCCCATCATGCCCCTCACATTCGCTTGAGAGAGCATCTTGTTCCACTACATCCAATGTCGAAGGGGCAGATAGCGCCCTTGTCCTACTATTTGTCACTTTCATATTCGGTTGAACGGGTTTAACTCTTGTCCTGAAACTCGGTGGTGCAGATTGAAGTGCTTGTGTTTGGATTTTTGGCTCGGGCAATGCAGTAGGTGTGTGATCCTGAGGGTTGATTCGTTTCACATGAATGCTCTGCTGAGATTTTTTCTTCTTACTCCTTAAAACCCTGAAGCATCCCATTGTTTTTATTCAAGAATTTAGTACCTTGACACGTATACAAGTTGCTGCAAATCGAAAATTAAGATGAGCTCTTATCATTACACATGAATTTTCAAAATAAATAACAGGCCTAATTGTACTAGCGCGGTTATAAGTACAATTTTTACACCTCTAAGCTCGATGCGATTGCAAGCAAAGAATAATGGTGACAACAAACAGACATATACAGTAATTATAGCCTGCTTTTAATTAACAATGCAGCTGCAATTTTTCACAAAACATGAATGACTCAGGGAAAGAGGCACTTTCTGGGTTATATTATATCAATAAGCTACTTGGTGCAATTATTAATGAATTTCACTTACTAACAAACAAACACACAGAAATACAAGAAATCCACCCAGATTACAGCACTTAAGAATAAGCATGAAAACATAGGAGGGGGGGGGAAACAAAGCTAAGATCCATAAAGATTCAATTTTTAACAGAAATTGATACAAATAAATAAATAATCATTAAGAATAAGCTAAAATTCAATTAATCATGCATGAAATACCCATATCAATTATGCTTCATTTTCCTAGAAAAAACACAAATATACGAGAGAATCCCAATACAGATATCAGGAACAGAACCCAATTCTGAAAATACCCATGAAATTCAAAGAAAGATCTGCAAGTAAATGTTTCTAACCTGAAAAAGTTCTCTACAACTTGAAATGATTTTGATTGAGCTGTTTCTGGGCTGGTTTAAAAACCCGATCTTGCAAGCTTTGGAACAGATTACAACCCACAAAAATACTCAAATACAATTCACCAAATCTAAATATAATTTGGTAAGATTACAGTAACCCTAAAAAGCAGGTCAAATTAATACAAATGGGGAAAGAACAGTCAATAGATTTTTTTTTTGAGAGAGAAAAGGGTTGGCAAAACTGAATAGGGGGAGTGTAGAAGACTCGTACTTGGTGATGATAGAAAACAAAAAATGTGTGTGTGTGAGAGAGGCAATGGAGCCCAAGATACACTAGTCAAACCAACCACTAAAAACTTTAACAGTAGTTTTCAATTTAAGGAAAGGTGTTATTATTATTATTATTATTATTATTATTATTATTATTATTATTATTATTATTATTATTATTGATATAAATCAAATATACATGGTAATTTCTCATTCTTTTTATTGACTTTTATGCCCTTGTTTCTATGAGTTGCACAAAAGAAAAAGGAAAATAAGATAGATTAAGATTTAGCTACTTGATCCATCCTCTTGAGGATATACTCCATCCGTCTCACCTCACTTGAAACATAAGAGGTGACCAAAATAATTAAGGGAAAAAAATAATGTAAAGAAAAAGTGTGATAGAATGAGTGGGGTAACTAGTAGTGTTGGTTGAATAAATCGAGTGGTGGAAAATAAAGAGAGAAAATGAATTGTGTGGTAGTTTGAATATAAAATAATAAAAGATTGCTATTTTTAGGGAGTATCAAGTGAGGTGGGACTGACCAAAATGAAAATAAGTTTCAAGTGAGGTGAGACGGAGGGAGTATATGGAGTATATATATAGGGTCTTCCTTCAAGTTGAAAACTATTTAAAATGAGAACCGTGAGAATCAAGTATAACCATTGGATTAGATACAAAATCAAGGGTCCAGATTATAGATATAGTAAATACACTTTGATGCAATACCTAAATTTTGAATATTACACTTGGATACAGGTAGCTAAATAACTACTGTATCCAAGTGTATTTTGAAAATTAGCTGTTGTATCTAAGTGTATCAATAGTATCTATAATTTGTATCCTTGATTTTGTGCCTAGTCCAGTGCTCTTGGTTCTCACGGTTCTCATTTTATTTTGATTTTCATTTGAGCGCGCACACACACACACATATACATATATTCTCTCCGTCCTAAAACACCTTTCACTAATTTTTTTTTAGGTAGTAAGTCTCTTTTTCAAAAATATTCAAATTATATTATTTTTCTATTCTGCCTAGGTTGGTAGCAAAATCAGGGGTGTTAAGGACTGATCACAAATAAGAAAGGATGAATTGGTGGAGAAAAACTGAAGGGGTCCAAGGGTATTATGGTAATTTGAAGATGAGAAATACAAATGAGTATCACATACTCCATCCGTCCCATCCGAAATAGGTTCTTGGTCCCGACACGGGGATTAAGGAATAATAATCTTTTATTATAAAAAGTTATTTGAAAAGTAGGTGTTGTGAGTATGAAGGAGAGAGAAAGTGGGTGGAGAATAATAAATGAAAAGTTGTGGTGAGTATGACAAGTGGGTTCTACTAATAAAAAAGTAATAAAAGCTTTCCATTTTGGGATATCCTATTTCGAGTGTGACACCCAAAATGGCAAAACGTCCTATTTCGAGTGGGACGGATGGAGCATTCACGGAAGAAAGCCTCGAATAAAGTGACATCCCAGTCAAAGTCTTGAAATTATTTTAGTAACTAAATTATGATAATGTAGAAAAAATAATACGAGTAATACGAATGTGATTGGATTCCTGTGTAGTCAAAGAGACACATTAAAATGGGGGTTTTGACTTGGAACTCATAACGTCCGATATGGGATCTACGGCTAATTATACGGCCCATTAAAGCTACTACACTGGGCCCCACCTGACATCGACAATTTGTCCTTTCGAGTATTGTGGCTGTGGGTTTGTTTTTCTCAAAGGAAAAAAAGAAAAGAAAAGAAAGTAATGTGGTGTTTGTTAGAAAAATAAATAAATAAATAAATGGCGAATTTCAATTTGTTAACTTGAGTTTTACACGTAGTTGTATTGTAGTACGTCATTTAAGGGTTAAAATTTGTGAATTGTTGTCTTAAGTTTGTATTCTTTTGCAATCTGATATAAAAGCGTTTAAAACCTAACAAAGTCGTTAAATTTTTTACAGGTTGGAAGTCATGTGCTATTTACATGACCGTTTAAAAGGTAAACTCGTTAATTGTTGGACGGTACTCTCTGTTTGCGGTAATCGGCCGACGATTGACCAATGCCGGTGAACGGCAATAAGGCTGGAATTTAAAACGGTGATTGTAAGCTCATCTATGGTCGATTTGTGGTGATTTTTACGCCTTTACTTTTGTTTCTCCGAGCTGCATTCTCTAGTGGCACTTATTATTCGTTTCAAGCTTGTTTAGTCCAAGCTATTAAGATTTCTCCATTTTTGGGTGAAAATAAGAGGTTGCTTTCATGGCTATTTTGTCGGTGGTAGTGGAAATTTTTGGCCTCTTTAGATGAGGAAGATTGGAAAAGATAGCAGTGAACAGCGGTGAGATACATGGGTAAGATAGATAGATACAACGGTCCTTGATTCCAAAAATTATGTTGGAGTTTTAGATGTCCTTAGACGGCGCGTCTGTGCCCCAGTGGTGGTACTTTTTTCACTGTTATTCTCGTCTTGGAGAGAAGCGCCCAGTTTTGGAATATTTTTTCCCTCTCTAGTGTGTTGCCGGTGACAGAGAAGTCGTCGAATTGTCGCCGGAGAGGAGGGGGTGTCGGAATTTTGTCCAGCGGCTGGAAGCTCAAATTTGCTCTGGATGGCACGTGACTTACACTTGCTACTGTAAATGACGAAACTACCCTATAAAAAGTCTTGTGAATGACACATGGCTTCTAACATGTCAATAGTTTAACGACATCGTTAGTTTTTAAACGTTTTTGTTGCGAATGCCTACTTATATCTCAGTTGTTTTATGTATAGATTTGATTGATCTGTCACATAAGTTTTAATTTAGAACAGTGGTAAAAATTCCTAAATAATAGCAAAACAACAACTATTTTAGAACAAATGTTTGCTCCTTAAACTACAAGTATTTTGAAACAGAAGAAGTATATTTATAACTAAAATTTCATAATCTTTTGGTGCCATTAACCATTGATTACAACTAATAATTTTTAATCTTTTGGTGCCCTTAACCATTGCTTATAACTTAAAGGCTTGAAGTTAATTAACAATCAAGAACAGACTTATGCGGCGGCATAACAACATATTATACAGCCGCATGAGGTGTCACATACCAATCAAAGACGTCAAGTTTTTGGGAGACTATGCACCGTTGTATATGACCGCATGGAGAGGGTTATGCGCCCACTTATGTGGTTGTATGGCCTCGTCAAGAAAGTAAAGTGTGGGTCACGTGATTAAAGTTTCTTATTTTCTTAAGAACCAGGATTAACTAGTATAAATATTAGTTATATCTTAGGATCCATATTATTTTGTAATTTTGATAATTCTGTTACAGTTTCAAAATCTGAGATTGAGAGAGAGTTCTTGTCTATTTCGTTCAACATTATTTGATACGTGCATGTTGGTGATCAAATAATATTCTGAAGCGCTTTGAAGTCCGAGACAAGTCCGTCAATCTGCATCTAGGCAATTTGTTATCTGAATCAGGTGTTCATTTGGTGTTTTAGTTAGGTGGTGTAGTCCGCATCTGAAACACATTTGAATTTTAACTTGGCCAGTATTTTGTAATATGTTAAGCCTTTTCTAGTGATCTACAAGTTTGATACACAATTTGAGTTTGTAAATCTTGTTTCTCCTTGATAATAAATTTATTCTCCATCTCTCCACGGACGTAGTTAACACTCTGCTAGTGAACCATGTATATCAGATGCCAAATTACCAAAAGTAGATTGACGGACTTGTCTCAAACTTCAAAGCTATTCGAATTGTTTTTGAATAAACAACAAACACGGATCAAACATTTTTGAACTGAAAAGTCAAGAACTCTCTCTCAATTTCAATTTTTTGGACTGAATCAAAATTATCAAAATTTCCATAATAATATGTGTTTGAATGTGTACGCTACTCCACCGTCTACTTCTCCTGTTACAATTACACAAGGAGGCCTCAGTTGAAGTTGAGATCTCCTGTAACATTTTTGTGTTTCACTCCATGTACCACTTTCAATCTAACCGTTCACATGTTTGCATAATATTATGAAAATATCAATCTCAGTAACTGTGAGCCATTAGATCGCTTGTGGCAGATGAAGTGGTACACAAAGTGGCACAGAGGATTTGGACTCCCTCAGTTGACCTCGTTTAATACTTTGATTGCTGATAGAGGATAGCTAGTATTTATACTAGCTAACCTAACTTTGATTTTCAGATAACTAAAAAACTAAAAATCACGCGGTTCAAGCTTGACTTTTAGCCAGAGCCACGTGACCGCATGAATCATGAATGGGCACATAGTCCTCTACATGCGGTCACATCTTATGACATATAGTCTAAAAAATGACCCTCTAATTAGTCTACATAAATATATTATTGTATATTTGGGATTTATGCGGCCACATAAACCCGTTTCAGAGTGTTCAACTTCAAGCCTTTGAGATTCAATTCTGAATCTACTTCTTGGCAGAAAATCAAGGCATTTTCCTACCATTTCTTTACACAAGCCAACTTTGGTATTTTAAAGTTCTGACTTGTTTCCATTTTATTTAGTTATTTAGCTTAAACATATATGAGCATTACGTAACCTTTTATGATGTGTTAAATTTGGGTTGATTTTAAGTTTGTTTATGGATAAAATATGTTTATTCCTAAATCATATGCTTAAAAATTCTAATTGAGAATTTTAGTGAATATTTGAAAGTTTGACTTATTATTTTTGTAATAACCCGAATTTACCCTTTATATTTTATTATTTTAAAGCTCTTAATTATTAATTGGGTCGAACTTTTAATAAAATTAGTTAGTTATTGGGTCAAAGTAGAAAGCCCAATTCTTTAACTAAGAGCATTAGAAGTCCTTTTAAATTAGGGATTTGGGGAAAAACCTTTTATATAAATACTCTCTTATTAAATCCCTAGTATTATTATATTGCACCGCAAAGAAAGAAGGAGCGGGAAGAAGGAAAGGGGCGGCGCAAGAGGAGTCGCAGAGAGAGTCAGAAAGGGAGAGACGCGGAGGAAGAAGAAGAAGAAAAGAGAGAGAGGAGGATCATTCTTTAAGGTATTCTCGAATCAATGTCTTCTTCCCCATCTTTGATAATATTAGTCGATCGAAATCATTATCCCTAACCCTAAAGTATGAACTAGGGTTTAGTAGTATCAAGAAGGGAGGAGATGGGTTTGTGAAAGCATGGAAATGTCTGTGATTTGCAGAGTGTGTGCGTGCGCTGTGTGTGTGCGTTAGTGTATGTGTGCGTGTTATTGTGTGTGTGTATTCTGTGTGTGCAGTGAGTGTGTGTGGGTGTATCAGTATGTGGGGTAGTGTATTCAGTATGGGTGTATCAGTGTGGGTGTATCAGAGTGGGTGGGTGTGCCTGTATGTAGGTGTACTCAGTAAGTGTGTGCAGAAAGTGTGTAATCAGTGTGTGTAATTCATAAAGTGAAATTGAGAGTTGGGAATTAATTAATTAAACCCTAGGGGTGTTTTAGAAATTAATAAGGATATAGGTTAACTATGAAAGAGGTTGAAGATGACTAATTCATATAGTTAACCAAGTAAAAAGAAGTAATTTGGGACGGAAGTAAAATAGTGTTTACTTGTGTCTAAGTTAGGCTTTTGCATGATTGTAGATTTGTGCAAGCGGAGTAATCAAGCTAGTGAGCGCAAAGCCAAGGTAAGGGATTACGTTCCTTAAGTACTTTGATGATTCATCCTTTTATGTAGGATATTCCTTATTTCTTTCAAGTGTAGCTACCAATGGTCCGTAGCATTTGAACTCGATGTTGTTGAACGTCCTTTGATTATCTTACCCTTGATGTATTTTGTTCAATGGGTATCCAAACAGATTGAAATTGCCTTAAGTATTCTTGTACCTAGAATACTAAGAACTATAAATGTATCTAATTGAAATAGGTACAGTTGGATTGATCTGATTGAAAAGGACTAATTACGAATAAGTCTAGTTTGATAGAAAAGAACATAGACTTTTAAATTGCTACATGAGGAAGTAATTGGTTATCATGATATACCTAAATAAGGGAGCACCCAGAAAGGTGTAAGGTCTCTTATTCTCTTAACACCCTGAAAAGGTGTAAGGTCTCTGATTCTCTTAACACCCTGAAAAGGTGTAAGGTCCCTTATTCTCTTAACACCCTGAAAAGGTGTGACACCCTGAAAAGGTGTTTGAAACTCTGGAATTGACGGATTAAACTAAGACCATAATTCATTGAATTGATAACTGTATTTGTTACATGCAGTTAAGATTATTAATATTACCCTTTCATTGAATAATGTTGTTTGGCTCCGTTCTTTCGGTCATCTCTCCTTAATACCCGGAGAGATCCCGTATGAACTTACTGAGCATTGTTCGCTCACCCCTTCTTATATTATTTTTTCCAGGTAAAGACTAAGGACATAGGCGGATTGCAAGGAAGGGCAGTTCGTGGCTATTAAGGAATTTTAGACTTTATTATATTTTATGTTGAGCTAGTGGGTTGTACTAGCCGTTAGAATTTAAATGTTAGTTACGCTTCCGCACTATTTTGAATTTTGGTTAGATTATACTCGTCGTTACTTTTGAACGTTGGATTTGAATTATGTTTGACGTTTGGGATTTCTTAGTTTATGAATAATTATTATTATTGGAAAGTTTGGGTCGTTACAGTTGGTATCAGAGCTATGGGATTAGAGCTTAAGGGATAGGAACTCTGATATTGAATAGGTTTGATTTGAGCGTTCTAGGAAGACTAGGGTTGCTTGGAGTCAAACCAGATATTTAAGGAAACTTTCTAATTTAGGAAACCTTCTAAGTTGGGAACTTTTCAAATAAGGAAACTTACTATTTTAGGAAAGAACCTAAGATAAGATTTCCTCGAGGAATATAAGTGAATACTTTGAAGTGAAACTTAAGTATTGAAAGGTTGCACTAGAATGTTATTTCCTTTAAGTTGCTTATGCAAAGGTTAAACTATGGTCATATACTTTGAGTTATATGGTATTGATGATGGTTATGTCTAATTGTAAGTTATGGACGGACTTAGAAGAAACCCGAGGATGAACTTGAAGCATAGAACACTTAAGAAAAAAGTGTTTCGGAGGTATGCACTCAAAATTCAGAAACTAACTGAAGCATTGGAAGCTGAAAAGACAAGATTGAATCTTACACTAAGGAAGTGGATGCGAGATAAAAAGGCATTTCTAGACACTCGCAAGGAATTGAAAGAAGTTAAGGAGATTATGAATCGAAATGAGAAGTACTATCATGAAACCAGAGAAGAAGGTTACCATTGGTTTTATGAATTGAAATATTTGAAGGAGACTAGAACTAGAGAGTCAGAACCGATAATGCTCATAGGTAATGAAGCACCAAATGAGGAAAGATTGGTAGCTAAAGATGAAGTCGAGGAAGTAGAAATTAACCTTGGGAACAATGAAGCTACCCCAATTGTAATTGATGATGATGAACCACCAATAGTACCGGTTCGTAGGTCCAGAGGTAGACCAAGAGGCTCTAAGAAGACTCCAAAGGTGCCTAGTGGAAGACCTAGGGGAAGGCCTAGGAAGGTGTCCATGATTGAAAAGTGGAACATAGAATTTATATCATTCATAAGTATTGGTAGTTAGTTCTAGTTAGAGAAAATACTAGAATTTTGCTTTGTTCACTTTTATTCCAAGAAGATCCTCGTAATAAAAGTTTATGATTTATTCTAAGCAAATGGCTTTGTTTAGTGTTTCGTTCTTAAATGTTAAAGCGTGTGAGCTAGTCTGGAACGAGAAAGTATTGATCAATTGAAAGGACCTTAAGTATAATTGGCTTATTGAAACGGCCAAGTGAAATTAGTTTTGGTCTAGTTAAACGATCGAAACAAGAATAAAGTGACCTATTGAGGCGGTCAAGTAAGAAAGAATACAATGACTATTGAAACGGTCAAAAGGTAAAAGTAATTGGCTTAGTAAAACGGCCAGAATGTGAATGAAAGTAGGTCTAGTGAATCGACCTGCGATGAATAAGTAAAGTCTAGTAAAATGACTTCCCTAAGTAGAATTGGTCTATTGGAACGGCCAGAGATCTAGTAAACTGATCTTTTGTAAAAGTTACGTCTTTTGGGGACGGCCTGTGTTATGTGAAAGTATTAAGCATAGTACAATGCTTGTGTTGGCGTGATAAATAGTGTTAAATGTGCGAGTTAACCTGGAACAAGTAAGAATGGTCTATTGAAACGACCAATGAAAGTGAGTATGGTCTATTGAAATGACCGATGAAAATAGAAATGGTCTAATGAAACGACCAATAAGTCTAGTAAAGTTGACTAATGAAGATAGTGATGGTTTATTGAAATGACCAGTGGTCTAGTGAATGACCTATAAATTGAATGTTAGTCTGTGGAGACGATCTATAGTATGAGAGTGCGTGAAAATGTCGTGTATTCATGATACTAATGATAGTATCATATTATCCAGCAAGTGTTTGAAACACCAGAGTGTCTGAGTTTATGATGCTAACTCAAGGTAGTATGACAGTGGACGACTATGGTGCTAGATTCACCGAATTGTTAGAATTTGCCCAATGTTCTTCGATGATGAAAGGCAAAAAGCCCGAAAGTTTGAATATGGTTTGAACGACCGAATCCGATATAGAATCACTCCATTAATGCTACCAACCTATGATCAAGTGTTGGATAGGACAAGGATAGTGGAGAAAGAATCATATAGTTATCGCAGTAAGCGAGAAGAGAAGAAGAGTCAACTGAGAAAGAGTCGACTGAATCTAAAGGAAGCTGGAACCGCGATGGGAAAAATAATAAGCGGAAGGCTACTGACGATCGTAAAAGGAAGGTAATACAAGTAAGTACTAGAGTAAAGGCTATGGCAATAGAAATGATGGTAATAAGAACGACGAAAAAGGGCAAGGTTCTGATAAGAAGTGCCAAATGATTGCTTAGCTAAGAATATGAATTTAATTCTTGAGGCGTTAGAGAATTCTTTAGTTATGGATATTCAAACTAGAGAATTGATCCCTATTACGTCTATATCTAGGAAGTGTCCTTTGAAATTGGACGAGAAAGAACTTGAGGTTGATCTCATTAGTTTAGGACATTGAAGAATTTGATGTAATCTTGGGAATAGACTAGTTGGCTGCATGTGGATTGTTTTAAAGAAAGAAGTCCACTTCATATTACTATCTAGAGAAGAGTGATGTTCTCAAGAAACTAAACCTAGAACCCGATCGAACCTTATACCGGTAATGAAGGCTCGTAAGCTTTTAAAGAAAGGATGTGAAGGATTCTTGGCGTACATTGGTGATACGCGCAAGAAGGAAGTAACCGTAGAATCACTTTTTGTGATTAGATATTTCAAGGACGTGTTTCCTGAGGATTTACTGGGAATACCTGCATAAAGAGAAATAGAATTTTTTTTTATCGATTTGGTACCGGAGACTTCACCAATATCGAAGGCGCCGTATAGAATGGCTCCGTAAGAATTGAAGAATTAAAGGAGCAACTGCAAGAGTTGTTGAATAAGATTTTGATTAGACCGAGTGTATCACCATGGGGTGCACCGGTGGTGTTGTGAAGAAGAAGGATGGGTCGATGAGTTTATGTATCGACTATCGTGAATTGAACCGCGTGACGGTAAGAAATCAATACCCGTTGCCAAGAATAGATGATTTGTTTAATCAACTTCGTGGAGCGTATTACTTCTCGAAGATATAATTGAGGTCTAGTTATCATCAACTAAGAGTAAAGAAGGATGATATAGCTAAGACAGCCTTTAGAACAAGGTATGGTCATTATGAGTTGTAGTAATGCCGTTTGGGTTGACTAACGCACTGGCAGCGTTTATGGAACTTATGAATAGGATATTTCAGAAGTTTCTGGATAAGTGTGTGATTGTATTCATTGATGATATTTTGGTGTATTCGAGGACCAAGGAAGAACATGAAGAGCATTAAGGTTAGTACTGCAGATTTTAAGAGAGCTAAAGTTATATGCTAAATTCAAGAAGTGCGAGTTTTGGTTTGAGAAAGTGGCATTCTTAGGACATGTGGTGTCAAATGATGGAATTGCTGTGGATCCAAAAAAAATAGAAGCTATTGTGAATTGGGAAAGACCAACTTCGGTTAGTGTAATAAGAAGTTTCTTAGGCTAGCTGACTACTATAGGAGATTCGTAGAAGGTTTCTCAAAGTTGTCAGTGCCATTAACGAGATTAACTCAGAAAGGAGCCAAGTTTGTTTGGTCAGATGAGTGTGAATGGAGTTTGAGGAATTGAAGCGACGATTGGTGTCCGCACTAGTCCTTGCGTTACCGTCAGGAACAGATGGATTTGTGATATATAGTGATGCTTCACTTAAAGGACTAGGCTGCGTATTGATGCAGAATGATAAGGTTATAGTTTATGCATCTAGACAAATGAAGAACCATGAGAAGAATTATCCAACCCATGATCTAGAGTTAGCTGCAGTGGTGTTTACTTTGAAGATATGGAGGCACTACTTGTATGGGGTGACATGTCAGATCTATACGGATCACAAGATCCTTAAGTATATATTCACCAAGAAAGAACTTAATATGCGACAAAGAAGGTGGTTGGAGTTATTGAAAGATTATGATTGTACGATTTTGTACCACCCTGGGAAGGCTAATAAAGTAGCAGACGCGTTGAGTAGAAAGAGCCGTGGGACGCTAGCGACGCTAATTTCTAAGGAGGAAAGTGCGTGGAACCGCATTGAGATTTCAAGCGTGGAAGTGAAAGTGAAGGGTCATTTGGCTCAAATGAGTGCTCAGCCAACGCTTATGGTTAGAAGTAAAGAAGCACAAGAAATTGACGAAGAAGTAATGAAAGTACATGAGAGTATCGCTAAGGGAAAAGCAAAGACTTTCGTGTAGGAGAAGATGAAATCATGAGGTACCAATCTAGAGTATGGGTGCCAGATAATGAGGATATTATGAGGGAGATTTTGAAGGAAGCTCATTGTTCGAGATTTTCCGTACATCCTGGAAGTACGAAGATGTATAGAAACTTAAGAGAGACATTCTGGTGGAACAATATGAAAGGAGACATAGCCGAGTTTGTATCAAAGTGTTTGGTGTGTCAACAAGTGAAAAGTGAGCACCAGAGACCGGCAGGATTACTACAGTCATTACCTATTCCGGAGTGGAAATGGGAACATATAGCTATGGAATTGGTGGTATGGTTACCAAAGACGTTGAGGGGCTACAATGCAATTTGGGTTATTGAAGATAGACTTACGAAGTCGGCTCACTTTCTAGCGATTAAGGTGAATGATTCGTTAGAGAAATTGGCCAAGTTGTATATTGATGAAATTGTGAGATTACATGGAATACCAGTTTCGATAGTGTCTGATAGGGATGCGAGGTTTACATCGAAATTCTGGAAGAGTTTACAACAAGCATTGGGTACGGAATTGGCAATGAGTACAGCCTTTCACCCACAGACAGATGGACAGTCGGAAAGGACTATTCAGACTCTATAAGATATGTTGAGATCTACGTCGTTGGACTGGCAAGGAACGTGGGACGAGCATTTGACGCTAGTAGAATTCGCATACAACGACATTTTTCATGCTAGTATCGAAGTGGCATCGTACGAGGCATTGTATCGAAGGAAGTATAGATCACCTACTTGTTGGGATGAAGTTGGTTAGAGAAAGTTGACTGGACCGGAACTTATCCAAGTGACCGCTGATAAGGTTCAGCAAATTCGGAAACGGTCGTTGACCGCTCAAAGTCGACATAGTCGTATGCCGATCGCCGAAGGCGCGATTTAGAGTTTCAATTGGGCGATCACGTGTTCTTGAAAATTTCGCCAACTAAAGGAGTCATGAGGTTCGGTATTCGCGGGAAGTTAAGCCCTAGATATGTTGGACCATTTGAGATTTTGGAACGAGTTGGGATGGTAGCTTACAAGTTAGCTTTATCGCCTGTGCTAGCTGGAGTGCACAATGTACTTCATGTGTCAATGTTAAGGAAGTACATTCCCAATCCGAGTCATGTGATCGAGTATAAGCAACTAAGAGTTCGTGCCGATTTGAGTTACGACGAAGAACCCATAAAGATTGTAGATCGGAAGGATCAAACCTTGAGGAAGAGAGCGATTCATTATGTAAAAGTACAATGAAGCAATCATACGGAAATAGAAGCAGCGTGGGAGCTCAAGAGCGAGATGCGAGAGGCGTATCCCGCCCTGTTTTCTGATTAAGGTATGTTTAGTTTGGTGGACCAAACTCTTTTAAGAAGGAAAGAATGTAATAACCCGAATTTACCCTTTATATTTTATTATTTTAAAGCTCTTAATTATTAATTGGGCCGAACTTTTAATAAAATTAGTTAGTTATTGGGTCAAAGTAGAAAGCCCAATTCTTTAACTAAGAGGATTAGGAGTCCTTTAAATTAGGGATTTGGGGAAAAACCTTTTATATAAATACTCTCTTATTAAATCCCTAGTATTATTATATTGCACCGCAAAGAAAGAAGGAGCGGGGAGAAGGAAAGGGGCGGCGCAAGAGGAGTCGTAGAGAGAGTGAGAAAGGGAGAGACGCGGAGGAAGAAGAAGAAGAAAAGAGAGAGAGAGAGAGAGGAGGATCATTCTTTAAGGTATTCTTGAATCAATGTCTTCTTCCCCATCTTTGATAATATTAGTCGATCGAAATCATTATCCCTAACCCTAAAGTATGAACTAGGGTTTAGTAGTATCAAGAAGGGAGGAGATGGGTTTGTGAAAGCATGGAAGTGTGTGTGATTTGCAGAGTGTGTGCGTGCGCTGTGTGTGTGCGTTAGTGTGTGTGCGTGTTATTGTGTGTGTGTATTCTGTGTGTGCAGTGAGTGTGTGTGGGTGTATCTGTGTGTGGGGGAGTGTATTCAGTATGGGTGTATCAGTGTGGGTGTATCAGAGTGGGTGGATGTGCCTGTATATAAGTGTACTCAGTAAGTGTGTGCAGAAAGTGTGTAATCAGTGTGTGTAATTCATAAAGTGAAATTGAGAGTTGGGAATTGATTTATAAAACCTTAGGGGTGTTTTATAAATTCATAAGGATATAGGTTAACTATGAAAGAGGTTGAAGATGACTAATTCATAGGGTTAACCAAGTAAAAAGAAGTAATTTGGGACGAAAGTAAAATAGTGTTTACTTGTGTCTAAGTTAGGCTTTTGCATGATTGTAGATTTGTGCAAGCGGAGTAATCAAGCTAGTGAGCGCAAAGCCAAGGTAAGGGATTACGTTCCTTAAGTACTTTGATGATTCATCCTTTTATGTAGGATCTTTCTTATTTCTTTCAAGTGTAGCTACCAATGGTCCGTAGCATTTGAACTCTGATGTTGTTGAACGTCTTTTGATTATCTTACCCTTGATGTATTTTGTTCAATGGGTATCCAAACAGATTGAAATTGCCTTAAGTATTCTTGTACCTAGAATACTAAGAACTATAACTGTATCTAATTGAAATAGGTGCGGTTGGATTGGTCTGATTGAAAAGGACTAATTACGAATAAGTCTAGTTTGATAGAAAAGAACTTAGACTTTTAAATTGCTACATGAGGAAGTAGCTTGGTTATCATGATATACCTAAATAAGGGAGCACCCTGAAAAGGTGTAAGGTCTCTTATTCTCTTAACACCTTGAAAAGGTGTACGGTCTCTTATTCTCTTAACACCCTGAAAAGGTGTAAGGTCTTTTATTCTCTTAACACCCTGAAAAGGTGTGACACCCTGAAAAGGTGTTTGAAACTCTGGAATTGACGGATTAAACTAGGACCATAATTCATTGAATTGATAACTGTGTTTGTTACATGCAGTTAAGATTATTAATATTAGCCTTTCATTGAATAATGTTATTTGGCTCCGTTCTTTCGGTCATCTCTCCTTAGTACCCGGAGAGATCCCGTATGAACTTACTGAGCATTGTTCGCTCACCCCTTCTTATATTATTTTTCCCAGGTAAAGACTAAGGACATAGGCGGATTGCAAGGAAGGGCAGTTCGTGGCTATTAAGGAATTTTAGACTTTATTATATTTTATGTTGAGCTAGTGGGTTGTACTAGCCGTTAGAATTTAAATGTTAGTTACGCTTCCGCACTATTTTGAATTTTGGTTAGATTATACTCGTCGTTACTTTTGAACGTTGGATTTGAATTATGTTTGACGTTTGGGATTTCTTAGTTTATGAATAATTATTATTATTGGAAATTTTGGGTCGTTACAATTTTTCTACCTTTACAATTTGTACAAGTTATACTCTTTCTGTTCTAAAATGAATTATCTATATTTATATGTTTTTCCAAAATGAATGTATGCTTTCTAAACGATTTTGTCTCTATATAATTTTTTTAACCAATTTGTTTTTCACATTTTATTATATAGTTGCAAATCTCAAAAGTGTAAAAGTGGACAACAAAAATATTTATACTTTTTTCATTAAACTAGAATTTTGTGATTTTGTTAAACGAAAAATAGACATTCATATTCCGAGAGTATTAAACCTTTTCAACAATAATTTGAACCATGGTTAGACCGTTTAGATATAATTGTGCTATTTGTATTTTGCTTGTTTAGGGAAAAATGTGATTCTGAACCGGAAGGCGGTCTCTCTGATACATCTCCTTCGGCATTTGACGACGCTCGACTTTATGGAGGTATGGTTGAAGGAGTTCCTGTTGATCCTTCGGCTCCAATGGCAGGTAGCGGAAATTTGGAGGATTACTATGATGATGAAGACGGCTTTCAAAGAGTCAAAGGAAAACGAGGAAAATCTGGCTCGAAGAATAACAATCCGAAAAGGTCTTGGAAGCCGACAAGACATTTTATTTGATCTTTTTCCTTCTTTTTTTAGTTTAGCCTTTTTATTTATCTTAATTTTTTATTTTTTTGTGATGGTTTCCCCCATCACTTTTTTGTACTTTTTATTTCATTTCAATAAATTTTAGGGGGCATTGCCCTTTTCGCTTTAAAAAAAAATATATATAGAAATATAAAATTTCTTTTGGAACAAACTAAAATAAAAAATATGACATTTATCAAGGGGTGGAGGGATATTAGTTTAAAACATTTTTGTTATAAAAATGCCTGAAAAATGGAATTTCTCTATACTCTTACTTTTAAGATTGCCCACATACTCACGTTTTTGGTATGGCCTGATTGGATATGTTAGGATTTGTGTCAGTAGATTTTAAATTATTTTGAGATTGAATTTTTGTTATTGTCATTATTGTTTCCGATTTATATAAGTATTAAATGCAGCAGCTCTTTTTTGACTTTCCAATAATAGCATTTAATAGTTGATTGGACATTATATTATGCACATGTTGCGACTGAAATATTTGTAACTCTAGTATTTTCTAAAACATTCGTTTGATAAAAAAATAAGTTCATTAACAGTACTTCTTTTGAGAGTTGTTGTAGAAAAGGTTAAAAAGTAGTTAATTTTAGCTAAACTTAAGTGAATAAATGCGAGTAAAAAATTATGAGCAATGCTATATAGGGTACAAAATAATGGCACAAAATCTTGCTCTGAATTGACGATATTTTATTTGTTGCATCGATAATTGACCCTTCACACTTTAATTTAAAACACTAATAAAATCATTACACTTTGAATTTTGTGAGCACGATTTTGTAACTTTTTTTTTATACCTGTAGTAATGTCACTTTACTGGGAATTATTCAAAAACTATTGCTCCAACACTGTAATTGTAAGCAAGTCTATTAATCCTTTAACTAAACTAGTAGGTAACCCGTGCTCCGCACAGGAATCAATTCCGTTAATGTTTTTGTATTTTCATTTTTTGATGTTTTTAATTGATAAATTAACATAATAATTTTATTTGAAAATATATGTATATTTTAAATTAATCAAAATATTTTCATAGCTTTGGTTGTACATAGTTGTAATAAATATTTTTTTTAATTAATTTAGAAGTATATTTAAGTTTGTTGTATGAATATTTAAAAAACTTAATGGTATTAATAGAATTTTAACATATATATTAACTATTATGATTAAATAATATAATTAATAGTAATATTTAATATATATTATAACAATTATGATTAATTAATACTATTAATAATAATAATTAACGTATATAGTAACTATTATAGTTAACAATTATATTTAACTATTATAATTAACTAATACTATTAATAGTATTAGTTAGTTATAATGGTTAAATATCACTCTCTCCGTCCCGGAGTAAGAGGCCTACCTCCTATTTGCACGGAGATTAAGAAATGATGGAAGTAAAGTAAGTGTTGTGAGTGTAAAAGTAAATTATGAGAGAAAATGAATGGGAGGGAATAATAAGTTGATTGGTTTTGTGTTAATTTTTTAGTAATAATTAAAATAATTATTATAATTAACAAATATTATTAATTGTACTTATTAACATATATAATAACTATTATTATTCACTAATAATACAAATAGTTATAATTAACCTCTATATTATCTATTATAATTAATTAATACTCCCTACGCCCTAGAGTAAGAGTCCTACCTTGTTTGTGGACACTTATTAAATACACAATAGAAAATTGGTAAACATTGCAAATGTGTTGAGGGTATAATTGTCCAAAACACTATTCATTCTTTTTCATCATTTGTCCTTTTAGGAAATAGACTTTTAGTGGGACGTACAAAAATAGAAAGTAGGACTCTTACTCTCGAACGGAGCGAGTACTATTAATATTAAATATTAACATTTATTGTATAATTATTAACTAATACTGTTAATAATAATAGTTAACTTATATAGTAACTATTATGATTAACTAATAATACTATTAATAGTAATAATTAATATATATGTAGTAACTATTATGATTAACTAATACTATTAATAGTAATTTTTATTTTATTTAATAGTTAATTATAATAGTTAAATATAAATTGGGACACACCAAAAAGGAAAGTAAAAACTTTAAATTGGGATGAAGGAAATAATAATAATTATAATAAACTAATATTATTAACAGTAATAGTTAATTGATATAGTAACTATTATAATTAATTAATATTAAAAATTAATATTTAACTTATATAATAACTATTATAATTAACTAATACTCTTACTATTAATAGTTAACTGTTATTTGCTTAATACATTAGCTAATACTATTAGTTACTACATAAGGTAACTATTATAATAGCTATTACTAATAATAGTAATAGTTAACTAATATAGTTAACTATAATAATAATTATTACTAATAAGAGTAATAGTTAACTATAATGGTTAACTATTATAGTTAACTATTACTAATAATAGTAATAGTTACTATTATAGTTAACTATTATAGTTACCCTTTATAGTAACTATTATTATTAGCTAATAGTATTAGCTAATGAAAAGAAAATGAAAAGTCACTTATTTATTAGTATATTATTGATGTGGTTTTTCCAAATGCAAGCTTTCTCCTTTGTTTGTCCACATGTTAATACCATAGCTCTTTTGACCAACTTTAATATATATATATATATAGATTTGTCACATACGACAAAATACCAAGATAAAAAGTCACAACCTAATATCTTGGCTCAAACAAGTGACAAAAACCCAAACCAAAGTCTAAAGAAAGTGGGCTGGTCTACATAGTCCATATCATTTGAATATATGTGCTAGAAGATTGGTCATCTTGCTATAATGTGGACCGGAACCGCTCCACCCAATTTGCTACACCTCTCCACCCAATGACTAAGATGAAGGCCACATACACACACACAAATCAGGGGCGGTCAAGATAGCTCCCACTTTTGTGGGTCCCACTGAATTTGGCTCTATCTGAACCGTTGGGTGTAGGAAAAATGAGGTGGCATTGATCTCCACCATTGGGTGGAGCTAACTCCTTGGTGGAGCAGTTCGAAATCCCTATAATGTGGACCGGTTTGAATAATTGTCTAGTTTGGGGTTTTATTATGTTTATTTCTCTAAAGAATATTTTGTGCAATCATCAAATATATGCTCAGTTGAAGGGGAACTAGATTAGTTTTATTTGCAAAAATAATGATATTGGGCTTCTGAAGTTGTCGGGAATGTAAGATAATTAGCTGGAGTATCTGGTTTTATTAGCTTTATGTTAAATAATAAAAAACTTAAACAGTTAAAGAGAGCACTTATAATGTATATCATCTTCATATACGTAATGATAAAGCCTGAGGTTCCATACCAAAACTAATTAGTAATAGAAGGAGTGATCCTGAATCTTTATTAATTCCAAATATGAGATAATACACGTAACTATTTATTTATATAGAAATATGAAATTTCTTTTGGAACAAACATTTTTGAACAAATTGCATTACCGAATTAGTTGGATTATGTTAAGATTTTGGTGCAGTGTCTTGCTTCTGTCTCAATACGAAACCCATTAGATTGTTGGTGGGTGTGGGCTACAAAAGTGTCATCACCCATCACTGTTTAGCTGGGAATAAGGCCTTTGTTTGTCCACTAGTAATGCCTAAAACATGGGCCTAGTGTACCAATTATCAGTGGATAAAGGTTTTAATGATTAGTAAAAATAATACTCCCTCTCTCTCTCTCTGCGTGTCCCTGAAAAATGGTCTTATTTTGATTTTTTATGGTTATAAATGAATTTTGACTAACCATTAGTGACAATATAATCATTCTAGTGAAATTCTGAAATTTGCAATTGATAAATCATTAAGTGATTTATCAACAACAATTTTTAGAATTTCATTACGATCATTAAATTGACATCAATGTTTGGTCAAAGTTTATTTTTGTTGACCATAAAAAGTCCAAACGAGACTATCTTTCCGGACAGACATTCTTCCACTGGTCATTTGAAAGATTCGTCTCTACCTTTTGAATAAGGTGCCTGGCCTTAGCGGATTACTCCTTCTAAGAGGGAAAGTAGGGATTATTTTGGGACGGAAAACAATACAAATTATTATAGGATAAAGGTTTTAATGATTACTCCCTCCGATCCAAAATAACTGTCTTTTTTTGCTTTTACACAATTCTTAAAGAAAACAATTAATATCATGATTTAGTGATAAAAGTGTCAAATTTACCCCTATTAAATATGCATAATTACTACACTAATGTCTCACAACTAAGACAATTAATAAAGCAAAACAAGTTTCAAGGCAAGGGTAAAAAGGACATTTAGCTCAAAAGTGACAGTTATTTTGGACCAAAATTTTGACCCAAAAGTGACAGTTATTTTGGACCGGAGGGAGTAGTAAAAAAAGAAAAAAAGAAGGAAGAAATCAAGATGTTTTTCCCTTTCCATCGACCATGCAATATATATGGTCAAATCATGATATAATAATGGATATTCAAATTTCAATAGCATGTGCATGTCCCTCTTTGTACAAAGTAAATAACATGTCCCTAGCTGTACAAACCAACAATGAACTTGCTCTGAAGGAAGCCCATCTCACATGGCTATAACCACCGCCACATTCTGTTCCTGGCCGGACCTATTTCCCTGTGCTCCGGCAACTTCAAGCAAACAATGGCGACAGTTCGGACATGAAGAATGTGACTTTAGCCACGTGTCTATACATTTCACATGGAATCCATGGTTACATTTTGGCAACACTCTCACCTTTTCCCCATCCACAAAATCTCCTAGGCAAATCGGACACTCCGTCCCCTGAATTTCCACCCCTGAGGTGCCAATAATAGCCGTCGGAATCTGATGTAGGACCCGCTTCTTGAGGCCGGTGACGGCTAACCGTGCTGCAGCTTCTCTTGGGGACTCCACTACCAGACGCCTACGTCTAACCCGTAATGCCCAATGGACAATCGAGTTCAAACCCAATGCGGTTACTAGCGCACACAACAAAGCAGCCAATATTATGACCATATTGGCATCGAAATTCGACTCCCTGGAAGGAGAGTCGTCGGTGTTGTTGCCATTTAGGAAAGAAATGTTTTGGGTTGCATCAAGAAGGTGGCGTCGTAAAATGGCCATTTTGGGCAACCTCCTATGATGTTCTTTTTTCCTCTTTTTCGACACTAACTACCCAAGTTTAATGTCAGGGAGTGGGGATGTTCTGAACTAGACAAACGTTATAAAGATTCTAGGTAGGAAAAAAAAACATGTTGTTTGTCTTTAAGGACAGAAATGGGAAAAAAGAAGTTATGTAATCTGAAATGGGGATTGGGGACGGTTTGGATACGACGATAACAATCAGAAATGGTTGTCTCTTAGCTTGCCATACCTAGAAACTGAAAGACCGGACAATTTAGTGTGTGTGAGAGAGATCCAAAGAAGGCAGAGTTTGCTTCTCTGCAGTGCCTATGTATATACAATTGGGGTTAATATAAGCTTAAAAAAATAGTGCCTAACAAATCATGATTAACTTTACCCCCTATGTATATAATTTATAAATACTCCCGAAATGATCTTCTCATTTTCCATTTTTACAATTTAGGCTTAAATGTGTATAAACATAACATGGCTAGTAAAGCAAGTGGTCATATCTTTAAAAAGTTTGAATAGTAAAACTTGAAGGGGAGTATTTTTTTTTAGCGGATCCTAGTATACCAAATCCAAATTCAGTTCATGGAGTGAGTAGTTGAAAATTATGTCCAATTAATTAATCGTTAGTTATTTAGTGGAGGGGATGGCTATGTTATGTTGCAAAGTCAACGTTGGAGGTACCTAGTACCTACCAACTCAACAAATCAACTCAATTCATTCTTACTTATCTCATTTGATGTCAGTTACATGAATTGATTTTCAGTGAATCAATAATGTAGTAATTGTAGCTAACTCAATGATTAAAACCTACTTCATACTCCATCCGTCCCACCTCACTTGAAACTTATTTCTATTTTGGTCCGTCCCACTTCACTTGAGACTTCCTAAAATGGTAATCTTTTTATAATTTTATATTCAATCTACCCCACCCACTCATTCTCTCTCCTCATTTTCCACCACACAATTCATTCAATCAACCTACTATTAACCCCACTCATTCTCCCTCTTCATTTTCTACCACATATTTTTTTTTTTATTCTTTTTCCTTAGTTATTGTGCCCACCTTTTAGTTCTCAAGTGAGGTGGGACGGAGGGAATATATGATAGCTAGCTTGCTTATTTATAGAACTTATTTGGTGGTTAGAATATGTTTTAGTGATGGAAGTTGGACCAACTCCTAAATAAACATCTAGTAATACTTAAAACACAATTAGATTATATTCCCTAAAATTCAAAATTAGATACAAGCCTTGTGCTTAGGTGAACTACCATTTCTAAGTGGGGTCAAGCTATTTGAGTAGGTCGAGTAGTACTCCTTAGGTAGTGATGTAGAGATAAAAAAAAAAAATAAAAAAAATTACTCCCGTCCCACAGAGTATAATATGTCCACATTTTTTTTTTAATCCGTCTTATTCTAAAAATAGTAAATAATTTTTACTATTCCACCCACTCATTTTATTTCTTACTTTACTTTTATACTCACAACACCAATCAACTTACTATTCCCTCCCACTCATTTTCTCTTACTTTACTTTTATACTCACAACACTTACATCGCCTCCACCGTTTCTTAATCTGGGTCGGAGGGAGTACAAACCACACAGTTTGGGCTTAAGCCTATGAGTTAAACGATCCGTATGTAAATCGAAGGCCCAAATACAAATATGCATGATTATTGGGCCTCTTTTTGAAGAAGACGTGGGCCATTTATAGAATACTCCATCCGTTTTATAATACATTTCGTTTTAGATTTTTTCACACATATATATTAAGAAATGCAATTAATACATATTAAAAAAACATATGTGCCCCTAAAAGTATCCAATTACCTAAGCATTTAAATGCTTATACAAGAAATAGTTCACAATTAATGAATAAGAGTATAATAGGTAAACAAGACTAATTCTTTCTTGGTAATAGTAAAACGTCAAATATTTTGAAAAAAAAAATTGCTCCTAAAACGTCATGTATTACGGGAGTAGAAAGAGCGGAAAAGGTAAAGGCTATGCTCATTTGAAACAACCTTGGCGCCTAGGGATGGCCAACGCCGGTTCCGGTTTGCCATTTATGTGAACTTTAACCGGCCCTTGGTTACATCGGTTCCGGTTACCACAATCCGGTTCCGGTCCTGTTCCACGTTTTTTTTTAATCATACAATAATGAATAAACATGTTAAAAATTATTGAAAACAAGGGATTTCCGGTTCCGGTTCTCCATTTATGTGAACCGTAACCGGCCCGGATGAACGGCGGTTCCGGTTTATTCGCCGGTTTGCTCCGGTTCCGTGCTTCTCCGGTCCGGTTTGACCATCCCTATTGGCGCCTATCTGCTTCTCCGGAGACGCACAGAGCGATGGTTGCAGTTCATAGAATTCAACCGGTAAAAATCTTGCCGTCGGCAGAATGAAAGGCTAAAAATTGGTACCTTCTGTATTTATGTTTGTTTTTTTATAAGAAGCATTGTGATTTTATAAAATATTTGGAACATTCTCCAGTATAATTTGTGTTCTTTATGCGAAGGATGTTGGTCAAGTATAATTCTTTATCAAACTTCATTCTTGTGATTACTGCATTTTTATTATGTGAATGAATTTAAGAAAATTGGGAGATATGTTGTGATATTTACTTTAATGCTTGTGGGTCTTAAGTATTTTATGAACTGAGTCTTGATTATGTGAATGGATATAAGAAAATTGAGAGATATGTTGTGTTTTTTTTACTTTTAATTCAAATAAATAAATTTATTATTACTTGTTATATTCGAGATTGAGATATCCTGTGATTACCACAGGGAGTAGTACTAGCATGAGGCATGAGCAACCCGCCCTTGCATTATTTGTTGAAATGCGTTGTGTATCCATTATGGGTGTGTAAATGACCTGTTCTGCTTGAGCAAGGAATTACAACTCACATAGGAGTTCAGTAGACGAGTGAAAATGGCCTAGTCTTTTTTCTGCATTAGGCTTGACGGAATGAGTGAGGCAGAGGATGAATATAAATTCCTTCTTTTCCTAGTTTTTTGCGTTTCAACTCCATTTTTATCCTTGACCAGGCCGAACCCATGCACAAGCGTTGTTGAGAATGAAGTAGGTTCAGGATCTTAAATACTGATAAGCTAGCTACTGATCATTTTCTGCAAACTGTTAATGCTAGATTTAGACATCCGTACTTGTTTGAGATAAGGTTTCAATATTGTCCAATTTTAGGCGGGGTGGTCATGTGTTGGAATTATGTGAATATGCAAAGATAAAGTTTGTAAGAGAAGTGCTTTTAAGATCTGCCATAGAGTTTTTGAATCTGGTTAAGGTTGTCTATTAGTCAAACAGAAGTTTCCGAGAATACTTAGAGAAAAGGTTTGGTCTGTTGTTGAATTGAAGTCCTAACTCTTACACTTATGACTACTTCACTCCTAAACTCAATTAGCTTATATCTACATGACGCCTATGCCTAAAAACAAACTATTCTCTTGCTTTGATGCACCCAGTTTTTTTAAAATGAGTATCAGCTCTTTGGCGCACATTAGCTACATATTGAGAAATGACTGATTACCTTGGGACTGTGCCCATGTTCTTGAGCTATAAATGTTTGAAATTCCTGCTTTATTGGACAATGATCATGCTTAGTTTATCGGTTATGTACTCTGGAAATACTCTAGACATTCAAGTTTTGGGTACTTCTGGAAATGTGTGTCATTGTTCTTTTTCCAAGTCCCTGCATCTGATTTGAGTGCGGATCTGAGTTGGACTAGACCATGGCTCATGAAACTCTTGTAAACTGTTGATGGGTTCTGATCTAAGTTTATTCAGATCCACAACTCGTACCATCTATGACCCTACCATGTGGCAACAGGAAAGATCAAAGTTTACAATCATGGGCCTGATAATTTTTGTCCATTATGGGCACCCGATCACATCTTCCCCTCTAGGTGAGACTTAATTGTTTGCCTTGGAAAGCTAACATGGTTCAGAAAAATGGAATGCAGAATAGATGAAACCATCACAAAGTCTTCACCTGAAGCAAAATGAATGACCTTGGTTGACTTGTGCCGACGTCACTTGTTAACTATGTCCTTTTTGTCTTCAATTAGGCTGATCATTTCCCAGTAACGCTTAATTGCAAAACTCGGTTATGTGTTCTTAAAGAATCATTGTTGCAAATAACATTTTGTTTTCTTTAATCGCTAACAATTGATGGAAATCATGGCCTTGGAAGTTTTGGTAACCAGAAGATGTACAGTGTAAAAGATTATTGATCTGTAATTTTCGAGCCATAGAATACACTGAAATTAAAATGGATTGAGGGAATCAGGGAGGTATAACAGAACTTCATTAACATTGTAGTTACTTCATTCTAATATTTGGTTCAAGTTCAGTTTGATTTGAGCACATCATAAACTTTATGACTGATTCTTGATTTCTTTTGTTCATTTACAGATACTTGAGGCCTAGGTAGCTTTCATGTAAGCATAAAATGGTAGAGTAAATTGAATGAAAATCACACAAACGCACATGGAGGTAGCACCCTTCATTACAGAACACCATTGAATAAAGCCAGCTATATTAATCCAAAGCATAAAAAAAAGAGAAACAGAACATTGGGGTGGGGAGGGGTGGGGAATGCATGCTGCTGAAAACACAATAGATACCACCGCTTCAGGAACTTCCAAGCCAAGGATCCTCACTTCACCCTGCAAACACAATATCAACACCACCCCAAGAGAAAAAATCTAGTTATTACCATCGTAATAACTGAAACTTTGTACTGTACAACTGTTTATTCGTTGATGCTTGTACATTACAACAATTTCAAGAACATTAAGCATAACGTATGGGTTATTTGGTACACTCATTAATGCACTATTGAGATACTTACTATACAACATTTTCAAGCTTTCTGTGATCTAGGTTTCTGTGCATGTATCGTTCTCTCTCAATAGTGAATTTTGGAGCTATAGTATTAGTTGGTTCGCTGCTGGTAGTTGAGATCAACTTAATGCTTGGGTAATTAGATGCAGCGTACGAAGAAAAATTTGACTTCAATGCTTTCTGTGTGGTAGTTGATCGTCTTAATTCTATTATGATGCTTCTGTTGTACAACATTTTAACTGTACCTTGTGCAGTATAGGTTGTTCATTGGGCCAACTTATCTTAAGAAATTGCTACCCTTGCTAAAATTGTGAAAACGTATACACTTCTACCGGCAAATGATGTGACCTACATGAAATAAATTGCTATTTTTCTTATGTAAAAGTAATGATACTGATGCAGTTGAGAAAATAGGGACTTTATTTCTTACTTGTTATATCCATTTTCTGGTACAGAGGATAGAGACAGAGACAGAGACAGTGACATCCTGGTTAATGTTAATTGAGCATGGGCCAGCACTTGTGCCAGGTTCTTGCTAGATTATCGGATTCAGATCTGCTTCACTCCACCATGGTACACCTTTCTAACTTTTTGGTGCTCGATTTACATGGAACATGTAGATGGAATCAAAATACTAGTTGGCCTCAGTTTGGACCTATAAGGTGAATGTTGAGATACACTTTGAAGTGTTTTTTTTTTTTTGGCAATCAAAAGGAATTATATATTTAGGAAAATTGGCTCAGTGCCAATAAAGTTGTGATACAGATTCCTAGCAAAAGTTGCGTTGATATGGGCAAAACTTATAGTTTTCCTATCAACTTTACAAATACTAAAAACATTACATAAATTTATAGCTAATCTAATATCCGCTAGGATGTTGTCCACATAATAAGGGGGACGGAGAGATCCTTTGATGTAGGAGCAAGCTAATTGCGAGTCCGTTAACACAATGATGTTTGTGAAGTTGTGTCCCACTGCCCCTTCCATAGCTTTGAGAATTGCCAAGCATTCAGTGTGTATGCTTGAAGGTGCTTTAGAAGATTGGCTCCCAACTGCTATTCTTCCATTTCTTCTGTCCCATAACTCCCATCCCAGTCCTGCCCATCTATCATTTGTCTTCCATGCTCCATCTGTTATAAGAATTTGTGAGTTTCATGTGTCGTTGTTTTTGAGGTATTCTTCAAGAGTCTTTCCATTACTAGAATCAAGACTCCTTGTTATCGTTGTTGTTCTGTTGTTTGAGCTATATGTTGTGTCATCTTGTCCATCTCTTCTCCTTCCATGCGTACTTCTGGGACTTAGAAGGTGATTTTTTCTGATTTCTTGGGCTTTTATCCTCTGAACTGAAGCTTGATCGCCTTTGGAAGGATGTTGTCCATATAAGGTGAGCCTGGTTAAAAATAATATTGTTCCTATTTAACCGGATCTCCCAGAGAATGAGGACAATAAGGGAGAGATCTAAGGAATTTAAGGTATCCTTTATCCAGATTGCTATCCATTCCAAAAGGGATTGGTTTGGAGTGTCTACTGTTACGATTTTTGGCCATGACTGGTTATCACCATACATGCATTTGCCTGCAAAATAAAAGGCACATTTTGAATCTTCTCGTGTGACTACCCAGCTGAGGAACTGGGGAACCACACAGAATGATGCTGGATGATGATTTCTTATTACCTTCTCCAACTGTTTGCCTAAATTTCCTTCTAGGTTATACGTACGTCATATGCTAGAAATTGAAATGCAACAAAGAATGTTTGGCATTCTATTCTTCTTTACCAACCTCTATGACTAATCACCCAGTAGGAATTTTTCACAAGGGAGGCAAAATTGCATAACACACTTAAAGGGGGCAAAAATAAATACTAATGCATTTATTTTTTTAAACAAAGGGGGGCAAAGTTTAAAATATTGCACTAATACTCCAAATTTTCAAAAAAAATACACTAGTAAATTTTTATTTTTTTTTTAAACAAAGGGGGCCATTGTCCCCCATCCTATGTGGGTAGGTCCGCCCCTGTAATCACCTACTAACGTTCATATATACACACAGTTTACTGAACTTTTAAACATTACTGTTTGACGAATAGCTGTATGAATCCAGGAATAGAGGGAATGGAACAGCATGCTTGTGACGTATTAATGTGAGGCAGAATGTTTGGAAATGTGATTTTCGTACGATATAGCGGGACTTATATATACACAAATTGTTGGAAAATAGTAGAATTAAACAAGTCCTTGGTGTTCAAGTCTGGAATATTTTTGCCATTCCACTTTAGTGGGGAGCTCTTTGAGTAAAGAACAGAAGATGCATTTAGTACAGTGGTAGTTTAGCAATTTTAAGGAGAGTTTATATATTAGAGTCACTGGTCTTGATTTCATTCTCATGAACACAAACAGTAGTTTAACTCGAATCCCTTCAACACTCGCTCGTGCACACAGTGAGGTACGTTAGACATTGCATTAAAGTAAATAAACCACTGCATAAATAAAACCAGTGATGCCATAGATTACATTAAGATAACTTAGAAAACACATGCAAAAACTAAACAGAAGGGGACGGATGCTACTGGAAAATGGAGGCTTCGGCTAGATTTGAGCTCCATGCGCATTCGAAAATCTGTTCTGGTTAATCTTATTTATACCATTGCAAGTTGATAGTAGTCATAGTACGTAGATCCTGCCAACGTACAGTCCTTACTGCACCCTGCAACACAATATCTAGCGTAAGATTTCATACCTAGTGTGTGTGTGTGTGTGAGAGAGAGAGAGAGAGAGAGAGAGAGAGAGGTTTATATTTATACATACTTATTGCAGTCGGTAGAAGGAGAGATCTTGTATGGAATGTTGACACCACATTTGGAAGGGAGGGTAGCAGCAAGGTCAAGGCTAACTCCAGTAACCATACCAACACCTTGTTTCAAGCAACCGCAAACACTCTGACGATCAGCAGTGGTGGAGGCGGCACTGTAGAGAGCCCTTATGCCGTTGCAGCAAGACTCCGGCGGCACGGCATTGCCACCGCTCCTTACGTAGTCCAAGCACGGGAATAGGTCAGTGACCACTGTGGTGCACGAGACTTGTGCATTCACCATATTGGGTGCACTCACCACCATGCACATTAGCACCAAACACACCACCTTAGTAACCATTCCTGCACCAGCCATTTTTTTTCAAAAGACAACGTTAACCATATAAGCGAAATGGACTTGCAAGAAAAAGAAGTGAGAGGCTAAAAAACTATCTTAGGATGTTTGTGTGTTCTAATGTCTTGTCAAGCATCACGCTTTTATAGATGAATAACGGGCGCCAGGGATGAGGAACGGCTGCTGCAGTGCTCCTTTTGATGGTTGTTGTATCGTGCGGCCTCGATTTAGTCACAGGTTCTTTCTTTTGATTTTTGTGGTCCCAATTAATTAAGCACCTTATTAATCGCGGTCATCTAATTTTGTTTTGAAAAAAAACATACATCCACAGTTGAATGGTTGGCTAGTAGTTGGGTGTGTTTTAATGCTGCATTGAAGTGTTGATGTAGAGTGAGCAATTAAAGGGTAAGGGTAATTGAATGCTTTGAATATGAGTCTGGCACTGGTAGGTAATTTGATCCTTTTTTCAACATCTACTCTTACTTCTCACAGAACAGAGGTGTATGGTTGTACAGTGCCATCTTATTTTTTTTTTTTTTTTGAGCAAATAAGGGAATATATTAATAAAGAAAAGTTGGTTCCGGGCCTACAAACCTATGGTACATATTCCTAGCAAAAGTAGCATTCTTATGAGCACTGTGCACAGTAATCCTGGACACTTTACAGATGCTAAAGACTAAAAATTTTGAAGCTAAACTAATAATATCATGAATGAGTGGATTGAGTCCCGAAGGCGGCTTTGTCCTGTTGTTTATATAGGAGCTGGCTAACATTGAATCAGTAAGGACTTTGATTTTTCTTACACCACGGTGATCAGCCAATTGAAGACCTTTGAGAATTGCAAGGCATTCTGTTTGGATTGCTGAGCTTGTTTTGTGCGACGAGCTCTCTATAGCTATTCTCTTTCCTCCAGTATCCCAGAGTTCCCATCCAATTCCCGCCCACGGTTTTGACTTTTTCCATGCTCCGTCCGTGATGATGATATTTTCTTCCTGAAAACCTAAATTTTTGATGTATTCTTCTAAAGTCTTTCCATTCGATGAATCAAGACTTTCTACAGAAGACTGATGACTTAGAGAGGTGGACTCGTGAGTTGTTGATTGTTGGATAATATTTCCTCTTCGTTGAGATTTTTCCATCTCCGGTCTTTTGAGTTTTTGGAGAAGTTCCAGAGCATTAGGCGTAATCCTCTCAGAGTCCGGGACTGCTTGGTTGAATACGGTGTTATTCCTACTTAGCCAAATTTCCCAACAAATGAAGGTAAGAAGAAGGAAATTTTCTTCCCCTAGGCCTTCTTTGATCCAGTTAGCTAACCATTCCAGGAGAGTAAAATCCGGTGAGTCCACTGGGATCGGGGGGTGGGGGTGGGGGTGGGGAGAGGGGATGCAATCCAGCATTGTTGAGAGAACTGACCGGTGAAGAACAGGTGAACGTTTGTTTCATCTTCTGAGTTACACCTAGGGCAGTTTAGTGATGGAGAACATTTCCTTTTTCCAAGTTCCTGATTGGTGGGGAGGATGTTGTGAAGCATCCCTCACATGATTTTTTTTTTCTTTGGTTCAAGAGGAGAGTTCCACAGCATTCTCCACAGAATTTTGATATCCGTGATCGAAGGTTCCCTTAGAATGGTTTCAGTGTCCTTATGGTTAAGAAGGCTTCTAAAGTAACCAGATTTGACTGTGTAAGCACCATGAGAAGAGTAGGTCCATACCTGATCATCTTCTCCTCAAGCAGGTATATAAGATTGAAGGATTGCCTCAGCAATGTCTGAAGGGTACAGAAGCTTGATCAAATGTGCTTTCCATGTGGAAGATTGCTTGTTAATAAGGTCAGCAACAAGGAGATTTGGAATATTTGAAGCAAGTGACTGATTTGAAGTAAAATTTGGATGATTTGGGATCCAGTTGTTTTGTAGAGCCCTTACTTGATATCCATTCTTTACTCGCCAGTGGATATTGTTCTGAATCAATTCCTTTCCCCATAAAATGCTTCTCCATCCCCAAGATCCTTTCTGAGAAGTAGATGTATCTAGAAAATTTCCGTTTTCATGGTATTTTGATTTGGTTAATAAACTGATTGGGCTGCTTTGGTCCTTCAAAATTCGCCACGCTGTTTTTGCAAGATAGGCTTGGTTAAGAGCTCCCATATGTCTGAGACCCAATCCTCCCTTGTTTTTTGGCAGACACAATTTTTGCCAGGTTGACCAGTGGATCCCTTTTGTCTTGTCGATCCCAAGCCAGAATTTGTTGAAAATGCGATGCATTTCTTTGATAACATAAATCGGGAATTTGAAACAATACATGTCATGGCATTGCATGGGATGGTTGAAATGACATGTTTTATAAGAGCGGCCCGTCCTGCAATGCTGAGAAATTTTCCTTGCCAACCCTGGAGTCTGTTTCCAATTTGATCAGAATATCTTCAAAGATTGCCTTTTTCGCCCCGTAGAACATTTGGGGGATACCCAGGTATTTTCCGTCCTTGGCACTGTGTGGGATAGATAGGATATCAAGAGCATGATTTTTGAGATCTTCTGGAGCGGCTTTTGAAAAGTATAAGTCACTTTTTTAAAATTAATCTTCTCTCCAGCTTGCACGCTAAAAGTATCCAGGGTCCATTTAAGGTACCAAATGGCAGAGCGGGATAATTCAAAGGCGACAAGACAATCATCCGCAAAAAGAAGGTGGTTAATCGGCGGGCTTCTCTTTTTAAGCTTAATCTCAGGGATTATTTTTGAGGTGTTGAAATGGTTAGAGTTCTTCAGGCATCCACATGATGTGCTCCATAAAAATTACTACTCCCTCTAAAAATCCTTTTTTGAGTAAGTGTACACATTCATTTTTAGTCTGTTTCATAGTAAATGTCATGTACACGGAACGAATTATTCTAAGCCCAAGAGGCCGAACCAAGTCAATATAGCTCATTGGGTCGAATCAAGAATAAAGCTTAGGCCCATAGTTGGGAAGCCATATCCAAATTGTCTATCACATGAGAGACCTACATCAACTATACCAAAGCTCGTCTTTATATAGCTCAACCTAATGCTTACGAGCTCAATCTCTATAGCAACCTCTGACATCCGCCTCTCTCCCATTGACGACTAGCCGTCCTTGCTATCTACGACCTACGTGGATAAAAAGTCACATGGAATTCGTTTCATCTCGAAAGATCACAATTTACACGTTTTTCCCGCATGTCGTCACCAAGAGCCGGATCCAGGACGCACGACATTTAACACGTGACATCACCTATAAATAGATAGCCACTCCATGCCAAAAAGGTAGCTCACTTCTCCTACCCAAAATCTGTCAATTTGGTTATAGATTTTCTCTCTCATAACCCGTACTCTCACGCCAGAGGGACGAAGCTGGAGGCAAACCCGGCTAGTTGTTCGTTAATGTGTGTAGAGGCAAATCGGACCACCGGAATCATCCTTAGGATGAAGACTTGTCAAGCGGCGATTTCCTTGTAGCATCATGTCCCTTTTCTAAAATGGCAAATAATTTTTACTATTCCTCCCACTCATTCTCTTTCTTACTTTACTTTACTTTAATACTCACAATACTAATGAACTTAGTATTCCCTACCCAACTTTCTCTCTCATATCTGGCTTTTCATACTCACAACAGTTACATCAATTCCACCATTTTTTATTCTTTATGCAAATGTTAGAGTGGATACTTACTTTGCGACGGAAGGAGTACTCCAATATACGTATAGTATAAGTATACCTACTAATAACTTAAAATTGTTATTGACATTATCTAATGATATATTAATAACTGTTTAAAATTTCATTGACATAATTAAAAAAAGAACAAATTTCTATCAAAGTTCATTAAGTTAACCACCGTAATCAAAGTTAGGATGATGGGGGTGGTTTTCTGATAGATAATACAGTAGACAGAGAGTGATGTCCAATACTACTATCGGATTTCATTTTGTTTCCTAACAAAAATTACATAATGTACTGCTTAAACTTCATCGAGTTGACCATGCATCATTTAGTTTGACTGCTTGCATAGCCGTACATGCTTTTTAATCTGTTATCTTTAATCAAGTAAGTCGAGTTGACCATGTTTCATTTAAGTTCATCGAATTGATCATGCATCACTTAGAGTTCATTGAGTTGACCATGCATATCTCTGGTCCAAATAATTGAGATCACGGTTGGGCTTACTATATGCTCTCATCTCCTTCAACTCTCTTCTTTTGTATACTAACATCGTAAAAGCAAACACCAGAAACTCAAAGCGCAAACAATTGAGATCACGGGCTACTAGCCCAACCGTGATCTCAATTGTTTGCGCTTTGAGTTTCTGGTGTTTGCTTTTACGATGTTAGTATACAAAAGAAGAGAGTTGAAGAAGATGAGAGCAATGTAGACACCATATAAGTATTTAAATTAATTGATGATAGATAGCACACAAGACACAACGATCGACACCACATTAGAGTGATAATCACACAAGCTAGGAAAACAAGAATCTTAATTTGCAGGACGTTGGTGATAACCCAAATCGACCACCCTAGGCCTGCTTGTCTTATTGTTGCAATATATAGTAGTTAACATCTGCTGGAAACCTCATCTTCATTCAGTTTCTATATATCTTACCTGACTCTGCACAAAACAGCAAAACAAAATTAATTCTTACCGTAAAAGTTAACAAGACAACTACGACATTTATTTGAGCCACGGAAACTTAAAAGAAGAGGTGGATAAATATATATATACTTACTTGGAGCAGTCAATGTCGGGGGTGGTCTTGAAGGGAAGGTTGACGCCACAAGCACTAGGGAGGCCAACAGAATAAGTAGGACCAATGCCAAAGCTACTAGCAGCTGATTTGAGGCATTGGCAAGCGGCTTGTCGGTCAGGGGTGGATTTGGCTAGGTCATTGATAGCTTTAACCCCACTGCAGCATCTCACGTCAGGCCCAACCCCTCTTCTCAGGTAGTTAAGGCACGGCAATATGTTATTCACCACCCCATTGCACGTCACCTCCCCTTCAACATCAACATAGGGTGTCACCACCACCATGCAAAGTACCATGACACATGCAATCTTGGTAATTGCCATTCAGAGAAAATGTGAAGGAAGAAAAGCGATGATGTTTCTTGGTTTAAGGAGAGGGGAATTGTTTGAGTGATGAAGCAAATGGAGGGTTTGGGGTTTACATAAGAGAAAATATTTCAGTTAGTAGATGCATTACCTAATTGAATTAATTGATCAAGGTTATATTTCCATGAAAATTTCTCTTGATGGCTATGCAGTAGGCACCGCCACTATTGAGATTTTACTCATAACTTAAAATAGAGTTGGGCTGTTTTTGAAAAACCCACGTACTTGATACGGTTTCCGGTCTTTTCATTTTTGTTAAGAATTACTCTCTCCCTCCAAAACAATTATCGCATTTAACTTGTGAACGTTGTTAAGAAACTTGTTTTGCTTGTTACAAATTATTTGTACAATGTCAAAATTTCATGAAAATTATTTTCTTATATTTACAAATGCAATATTATTTTGAAACAAAGGAAAATAAAAAATGTGACCTTTATATTTGACGAAAAGAATAAACTGTAATATAAATATATTTACAAAAACAACAAATATCAGAATAATTATTAACTTTGTTTGCAAAAAGATTTAATATTACGCCTATACTATCAGTGCCACCAACCTAAAATTTCAGTAATTCTAAGTGGAGGCCTTGGATTCGACTTCCATGTGGAGCAAGTGGAAAACCCTATATCGAAAAGTTCCTGGCTTGGTACCAAACCTTTAAAAAGATAATGAGGTAATTAAATTACTTATATTATACTAAAATCCCGAGAGATGTAGAGTAGTTGATCTAGTTTACCATATGATAGCCATTAAACGCAAACATAGTTCAAATTTTGTGTCAATGACCTCAGCTGATTGCATAGAGAATATTGAAACAGTCTCATTACACTATGTTTAAATTACTACTCACTCCGTCCCAGAAAGATAGTCCACCTTTTTTCGTTGTTACTACGAGGAAACTTTGAGCAGTTATAAATGCTACTTGTAATTAGGTTAATGTGAATCTAAAAATTGATATTAATAGTATTTATAATGGTGTATCAAGAACAATTTCAAAAAATTCATTAGAATAATTAAAAGTAGCCTTAATTATTACTCAAAATTCATTTGTAAAACCCATAAAAATAGGGGACTGGGACAGAGGGAGCATTAAAGTTGAAAAACAGAAGTCCAAATCACTCGCAGCATGTAATGTGATACATGTGGAGGCACATGTGTATTTAAGCTTGGAGGGATCCAAATTCAGAAGCCCGGGTTCATGCCTATGATCTGCCTAATTAAGGTACATATAGTAGCTTATGGTGGTGCTATTGAAGAGCTAGTATTAATATAATTACGCGGTGAAGAAGTCTAAAAAGGCTGTACTATGCAGTGTGATGCGGCTACATATCTATTTGGGGCCAATGCGACTGTACTATGCAGTCGTATGTCCATTTGAAGTTTTGCAATTTTCAGCTGCGCAGAAGTCTAAAAACAGGATTGGCAGCAACAAATGTAGCACCCATATCATCACAATAAATAGTAGGCATCTGTGAGGGAAGTACATGAAGTTCACGTAATAAGTTTTGAAGCCAAAGTACCTCAGCCGTTGTTGCAACAATAGCCCTATACTCAGCCTCAGTCGAAGAACGAGCGAGGGTGCGCTGTTTCCTAGAACTCCAAAAAAGAGGATTGCGACCCAGGTAGACAACAAAGCCAGTAGTCGAAATGTAATCATCCTTATCACCCGCCCAATCGGCATCAGTGAAAGCGTGAAGAGTAAGGGGAGAGTCACGACGAAGTAACAAACCATGAGAGCTAGTACCAACCAAATAACGGAGAACTCTTTTCAGAGCGCCCCAATGAACATCCGTGGGACAGTGATGTGAAACGCAGCGGAAATAATCAGGAATTGATTGAAATCAATTCTTCAAGAACAAGGATAAAGATCCCTCAAACAATAATCCCCAAAGAGATTACTCTGCAAGTCAATTGAATTGTAATACCCCATCCCACATCGGCTAGGTGTGGGAGTTTAGTGTGATACTTATAAGACCACAAAGCTACTATTGAGCACCAATAACATACATGGACTTTTGGGTGGGCCTGTGGTGAGCCAAGTGGACCCAAGTTGTTTGTGCTCAGTGGGCCAGTGCGTGGTGCTTATGTAGCGGGTCGGGGTTGCAGGCTCGGGTCGTTACAAATGGTATCAGAGCGGGTCCCGGCCAGAAGTGTGGAACAAAGTGCTGTGCGGAACAAAGTGCTACACCGCAGAGACGGTGGGAGCCACCTCTTGAATCCGTACACATACATGGATTTTTGGGTGGGCCTGTGGTAAGCCAAGTGGACCCAGTTGTTGGGCTCAGTGAGCCAGTTTGTGGTGCTTATGTAGCGGGTCGGGCCTCCTAAAAACGAAACCAACAAAATACCAAAAATATCCTAAAATTGTTCAACTTAGCGTAAAACGAAAAAACTGGGAATACTTGTCCGTCAACCGAGCGGGCGCTCGCACTAGACCAGGCGGGCGTTTGGTGTTAAACAGAAACTCGGCCAATTTGCAAGGTGGTAAGCGGGCGCCTGGTGGAGGCCAAGCGGGCGCCTGGTCGCCGAAGCTGCTCTACTGCGCTGGATATGCTACATCATGCTCCCCCACTTGAAAATGATTCGTCCTCGAATCCACATTAACATAAAGAGGAACATCCGGGGTGATAATCAACCAAATCCGGCACATTAAAAGTTGGAGAAATATTCCACCCATCCGGCAATTCCACAACATAAGCATTATCATTAATCTTCTTCAAAATCTTGCAAGGAGCGATCTTTTTTGGATGAAGCTTGTTATACGTACCTTGAGGAATACGTTCCTTTCGCAAATGAACCATGACTACGTCACCCACATTGAAGACCTTAGACCGTCGGCGCTTGTCCGCATGAGCCTTGTACTTAGCGTTCGATGCCTCAATATTCGTCTTCACTGCATTCTGAACCGCTTCAATCTTCTCTGCCATATATGCTCAGCTGCAATGCTGTAACCCAGAAGCTTTGGCAAAGGAACCAAATCAAGAGTATGGGTGGGAGGTCGTTGGTAAACAACCTCAAAAGGAGTCTTCTTCGTAGTGCAATTGGGCATGTTATTGAAGGCAAATTCAGCTGTAGCCAAAACCAAATCCCACTTCTTGGGGTGATCACCACACAAACAACGAATCATTGAACCCAATGTGCGATTAACCACCTCCGTTTGTCCATCCGTCTGTGGGTGAAAAGAACTACTAAACTGCAACCCGGTCGCGAAAATATGCCATAGAGTATGCCAAAAGTGACCGAGGAATTTAGTATCGCGATCCGAAGTAATCGTTTTAAGTACCCCATGCAGACGAACTACCTCCTTAAAGAATAACCCGGCAATATGAGCAGCATCAGACGTTTTTTGACAAGGAATAAAATGAGCCATCTTGGAAAAACGATCTACCACCATAAAAACCGACTCATTAGATCGCTGGGTACGAGGTAACCCAAGAACAAAGTCCATAGAAATATCCTCCCAAGGACCCACGGGGACGGGTAGGGGTGTATATAAACCTGTATTCTGCGACTGTCCCTTATTAACCTGGCAAACCATGAACTTCTCAACGAATTTGTGTGTGTTGCGTCGAAGTTGGGGCCAAAAATACCTCTGCATAACCAAAACGACTGTCTTGTCTCTTCCATAATGCCCGGCACGGTGGACCTCAGAAATAAGACTCTCGCGAACCGACCCCTGTGGAATGCACAATTTGTCCGTATAGAACAGAAACCCATCGTGTAATAGAAACAAGCCGGTAATACCACCATCGCGACACTTAGCCCAGGTGTCTGCAAAATCTGCATCAGTCTCATATAGCTCCTTCAAACAGTCGAACCCAACAACCACATTATGCATGGTCACAAATAAGCTAGCCCGTCGACTCAAGGCATCTGCCACTTTATTCTGCTGTCCACTTTTATGCTGGATAACAAAAATAAACTGCTGCAAATACGCCACCCAACGAGCATGCATACGATTAAGGGACTGTTTACCATTCAAATATTTTAAGGCCTCATGGTTAGTGTGAAGAATAAACTCGCGATGCAATAAATACTGCTCCCAATGCTTAATTGCTTGAACCACAGCATAAAACTCAAGCTCGTACGTTGTCCACTTCCTTTTAGCCTCCTCCAATTTTTGACTCATAAAAGCGACCGATTTCTTCCCTTGGAGAAAAACAGCCCCTATACCCACAACCGAAGCGTCCGTCTCGAGTTCAAACGGTTTTGAAAAATCAGGTAAAACTAGCAGTGGAGCACTAGTTAGGTTTTCCTTAATTAAACGAAAACTAGCAGTGGCCTCGTCACCCCAATGAAATTTGCCTTTCTTGAGACACTCAGTAATCGGGGCCATAATAGTGCTAAAATCACGAATAAAGCGACGATAAAAAGTAGTAAGCCCATGAAAACTGCGTACCTGACTAACAGTCGTCGGTGTAGGCCATTCGCGAATAGCACGAACTTTATCCTCATCGACCTGAATACCATCTGCAAAGAGCACATAACCCAAGAATAATAATTTATCTAACATGAAACAATACTTCTTAAGATTAATAAACAGTTGATTCTCGCGCAGTGCCTGTAAAACTGCGCGTAAGTGCTCAAGATGCTCTGTCTCTGTTTTGCTATAAATCAAGATGTCATCAAAATAGACCACCAAAAATTTACTATTAAATGGTTTCAACACCTGATGCATAGACCTCATGAATGTACTAGGGGCATTAGACAACCCAAAAGGCATCACTAACCACTCATATAACCCCTCCTTTGTTTTATAAGCAGTCTTCCATTCATCCCCGGGGCGAACACGCACTTGATGATACCCACTCTTCAAATCAATTTTGGAGAAAACTTTGGACCCACGAAGCATGTCCAACATATCATCCAGACGAGGGATAGAAAAACGATACTTCACTGTTATTTTATTGATAGCCCAACTATTGATACACATACGCCAAGTACCATCCTTCTTAGGAACTAGAAGGGCTGGGACTGCACACTGACTCATACTGTCCTGAATATAACCCTTCTTCAACAAATCCTCTACCTGTTCTCGCAAGATATCATGTTCAGCAGGGCTCATACGATAATGAGGGAGGTTAGGGAGAGAAGCACCAGGAACTAGATCAATGTTATGCTGAATATCACGTAGGGGTGGTAACCCAGTAGGTAAATCATCAGGCATAATATCACGAAAATCATCTAACACAGACTGTAGAGATGTAGATACCAAACTGACCCTGCCATCAATACCCTTACTAACCACAGCAAGAACAAAAGGACTATCTTTCAAATCCTCCATAAATTCACGAGCAGTACATAAAGCAACAAGGGGCTTGGGTCTCTCTTTGCGATGAAAACCAGTTGATCGCAAAGGACAAAGATGAAAACGAACCCCATCTTTTGTGAACTTAATAAAATTGTCACGCCCATTGTACACAATAGTAAGATTAAATTACCAAGGGCGACCCAAAAGAACATGGCATGCAGTCATATCAACTATATCACACAATACTTCATCCTTATATTTACCAATACAGAAAGGAAGAAGACATTGTTCATGTACCTTAATATTGCCCACACTGTTAATCCAGCCGACTGTGTAAGGAGTTGGGTGCTTACGGACCTCAAACTTCAATTTATCCACCAAACTTTGTGCCACCAGGTTCTCACTGCTCCCACTATCCACAATGAACATAGTGTCAACATACTTGACCTTCCCTTTGGTGCGAAAAATATTATGCCTCTCCGGGTTATACTCTTTCGTAGGGGTAGTCAACATCATTCTTTGAACCATGAGAGACTCATGTATCCCATCATCATCAGCAGCGTCCGAATCTTCATCATTTGGATCAATCCTACATTCGTCTTCAAACTCATCTCCATCATCTTCTTCGAATATATCTCGGTCAACCATGTTAACACCTCGGCGATTAGGACACTGATTAGAGTGATGACCGGGTTGCTGACACCGAAAACACTTATCGCTATAGGATTTGGCATAAGGGTCAGGAGGTCGTTGTTTGGTAGTAGCAGTAGTAGGCTTGCGCTGAGCTGCAGTGTTTGTTGCAGGGGCGGGGGTCATGTTCTTACCATCATCATTCTTAGAACCCGTAACTGGAGGTTGTGTGTGACCCGTATCAGGAAAAGCCACAGATGATTGACACTTGTTACTGGTCGAAGATCCCTTACCAAATTTCCTATACAATGACGGAGAACGAAACGTAGAAGACAACTGGCATTCCACCTTTTTCGCTCTTGTGTGGCCTCACTGACTGAATGAGTAACAAATAACTCCACCTGGTGTTGGATGGGAATACGAAGACCCTCGGTGAACCGTGCGACTTGAAGTGACTCCGTTTCATTCACATCTGTGTGTGCAGAACACGCGTAAAAGTCGCGAGCATATTCGTCAACTGTCCGAGTGCCCTGTTTACACCCTAAAAATTTCCTGTAAATCTTCTGATCAAAATCTTCGGGTATAAAACGATCTCGGAATGCAGTTTTCATGTCTGTCCAATGACGAATGGGAGGCCAATTGTTACGAATTCGATGTCTCGACACTTGCGTCCACCACGCAGAAGCACCACCACGCAATTTATATTCAACATAAGGAACTTTACCGTCCTCCTCAGTTTGCATTAAATCAAAGAATTTTTCAACCTCAGAAATCCAAACAATAAAATCTTCAGTATTCAACTCACCAGAGAAAAATGGTATATCAGCTCGAATCTTGGGTCGTTGATCTGCCGGAGGCGCTACCCTGGCCTTATTATATGTTCCATCCTGGAAACCCCCATGAACCGGATCATCACATTGGAGGTGTTCCCCACTAGGATCTACTCGATTTCTAAGATTTTCGTTGCCACGACCACCAAAACCACGCTCTAATGCTGCCATAAGTTCTGTATGACGAACGGCTGCTTCCTGTGAGGCGGTTGTAGCCACATGTGCCGCTTGTGCTGCCTGAGCCTCAGTAAGCAATCGCATACTCTGCTAAAGCGGTGATGATGTCCTTCATATCATTGGCCATCGTCCAAGGATCGTCCTTTTCTGATACCAATTGATGTGAAACGCAGCGGAAATAATCAGGAATTAATCGAAATCAATTCTTCAAGAACAAGGATAAAGATCCCTCAAACAATAATCCCCAAAGAGATTACTCTGCAAGTCAATTGAATGACTTAGGGTTTTACACAAGATGTGCAAAAGTTGCAATTGAATAACAAGATGAATGAATAATGTTTACAGACCCTAAAATAGGTTTTATACTCCTAAAAACGAAACCAACAAAATACCAAAAATATCCTAAAAATTTTCAACTTAGCGTAAAACGAAAAAACTGGGAATACTCGTCCGTCAACCGAGCGGGCGCTCGCACTAGAACAGGCGGGCGCTTGGTGTTAAACAGAAACTCAGCCAATTTGCAAGGAGGTAAACGGGTACCTGGTGGAGGACGAGCGGGCGCATGGTCGCCAAAGCTGCTCTATTGCGCTGGATGTGCTACATCAGACAGTGCATAAACTGGGCCAACCGATTGACAGCAAAGGAAAGATCACAACAGGTTAAGGACAAATATTGCAGCGTACCTACAATGGCTCGGTACTCGGTGGGATTGGAGATGGGGGATCCGACCGATACTTGAAGTGGCAGATGAGGAACCATAGGCGTAGGTACAGGATTGGCATCAAGCATATTAGTGCGAGTGAATAAATCCTGAACATACTTGTGCTGACTTAGAAACAAACCAAGTGGATGCGGTTGTACCTCCACCCCTAAAAATTAAGACAGAGAGCCAAAGTCTTTGAGCGAAAACCTATTAGCAAGCCGAGATATGAAGTTGTCCACCAGTGCAGAGTCGGAGCCCGTAATGATTATATCATCCACACAAACCAGTAAGTAAATGAGATGACTGCTAGTGCGAAGAGTGAAGAGAGATGTGTCAGAGATACAGGCTGTGAAACCGAGAGATAACAAGTAGGATTTGAGTTCCGTGTACCACGCCCTTGGAGCTTGCTTGAGCCCATAAATAGCCTGTCTGAGTGTACAAACAAAGGATGGTTGAGAAGCACTTACAAACCCCGGAGGTTGAGACATGTACACATCTTCCTGAAGAGTACCCTAAAGAAACGCATTGTTGATATCAACCTGTCTAAGTGACTAGCCATTCACTGTAGCTAATGATAAAATGGTACGAACTATAGCTGGTTTAACAACTGGACTGAAGGTTTCAGAGTAGTCCAAACCAGGACGTTGATGAAAGCCCTTGGCAACAAGACATGCTTTGTAACGGTCAATAGTTCCATCAGGGTTATATTTGGTGCGGAAAACCCATTTGCAGCCAATTAAGTTTTGATACGGGGATGGAGGCACTAAATCCCAAGTTCTATTTTTCAGCAGAGCATCATATTCATCCTGCATGGCAGCACGCCAGACGGGTTGTTTGAGAGTCTGAGTGACAGTTGTGGGTTCAGTGGGCGGAGAGTAGAGGGTAACATTGAGGTTAAGTTTCTGAATAGGTTTAACAATGTTATTTTGGAGACGGGTTCTATGGCCTTTGGGAAGGATTGAAGTAGTTACAGGTGCGGTGGGAGAGCCGGGTGGAGTGGATGGACCAGTCGTGTCACGACCCGAAATATAGGCTCTATTTTATTAGTAATTAAATGATTTTTATTTAAATTATTTGCTTATTTATTTATTTAAATTATTATTATTTAAATATTTATGTGTGCATTTTATGTGTTATAATAATTGTGCCTAGCATTTTATTCGAGTTAATTGAGCTAGTGTAGAAGTGTTGGGTCTTAATTGTTAGTATGGAGTAGTGTGTGTGTGTAGAGTGAGAGAGGGGGCCTAAGTGTAAGTTTTTCAATTAATTTTCCTACTCCCTCCCTACTCCTCCCTCACCTTCTCCCTCATTCTTCTTCATTCCCAGCAAACACTTCTCTCTCTCTCTCCATTATTATTGGTAAGTTTTCTTCTTCTTCTTCTCTCTTCATTTTCTCCTCCTTCCTCTCATCTTCTCTCATTTCTTAAAACTTGAACGTTGTTTAGATCGTCGCTAGGATCGTGTAGAGTCAAAAAGATTTGAAATCCGTCAACTTTGAGAAAATTCAGGTAAGTTACTTTTCCCCCATTTAAATGCTAAAATGTTCATATCATGCTTATATGATGATTTATGTGTTACATTTGAAGTTTGGATGAGTTTTGAATTTATTTGGAATTTATTGAGTTTTTGGGTTAAAAATGGTGAATTGATGAATGCCTTGATTTAATCTTGGGTTTGGTTGATTAAGGGTGTTGTTAAGGTCCCCTCTTTGTTTAAATAATGTTTGGGTACCTTAGAAATCTTGTTGGGAGTGTTGGATTTTGGGTGTTTTGTGTTTTGGGTTGAAAATGGAAGAAACCAAGTTGTTCTTCCCGATTCTGGCGATTCCGGCTTGTTGTGCGACCGCCCAAAATAGTTTGGGCGACCGCGCACCTTTCTGAGAGTTTTTGTTCTTGTTTTGAGGCACTTTGGGCGACCGCACAACCCATAGTGGGCGGCCGCACAGGTCTCTGAAAAATGCACATTTTGTTAAATTGGGTGACTAAAGAATGCGTTGTGATCCAATTCTTGGGTGTCCTCCTAGTTGACCTTAGCGAACATTGTAGTGCATTCTAGTGATAGAATTGAGTCCTTTGTGATCAAGTTTGTGTTCGAAATTAAGTAAGTGTTAAGTGTCATTGTTGGAACACTTTATTGATTGGGTTTGATTCCTTTGTGAATAAATACGAGATGGAATTTGATTAAGTATCATTTTGGGAACGTGGTTCATCTTTGATGCACGGTTTGTATTGGTTTGCCTTTGTGGTGATTTAATTGGAATGGTTCCCTACTTTGGAACCTTAAGTTGTTCATTCATGCTAAATTATTATTACTTAGCATTCATTTGGAAGCCCAGCTGGCATATTTGTTGCATCGGGCGATGGGAAAGATTATAATGGCAAAGCCAAGTCCATTATAATGTTGACCATTGTTTTGCCCTTACTATACCCCTTCTCCAGATTGGCCTTGGAAAGGATAAGTCAGCGTTCCTTTGTGAATGTATCTGGCTAACGGGCATGACTTTGTGTCATGGTCCTTGTCCCTTGTGACACTTTTATGATTTGGTTCCGGTACCGGGGTTTTCTCTTCGGCTTTCATGCCATTATGAAGATGTTGATTGGTTGATAATTGAAGCTGCGCAGCGATCCTTTATTTGGATGTTCCGGTTTGGAAAACCTTGGCTATATCCTTTGTTATGTGTTTATTTCCGCTGCTATCTGTTATATGATAAATGCTATGTGATACGTGATAATTATTATTGTTTATTGCTTATTGCATCATAGCATGTCATGTAGTTGCATTAGTAACTTATTGAGATTTATCTCACCCCGTTTCCTTTCATCTTTGTTTTTCCTTAACCCCCCCCCAGGTGCTAAGGATTAGTCTCGCTGATCACGAGAAAGAGGACGTCGAGTGTGGATCCGTTCTTTTGGGGAAAGTTGTATAGGTTGGTTTACATTATATCAATGTGTAACCTTTTGGGGATAATTGTACCAAACATTGACGTCATTAGGTTTTTGTATATTTGTATTCTTGTTAGCATAAACTTGTGGAAGTTTATGATAAGTTGTATTTGGTTTTTATCAAACTCGATTTTGTAAAACTTTGGTTCATCACCTTTTGGTGCTAAATGAAATTTTTAACTTCGGTATATTGGAGTTTATCGTTAGAGTCGACGTCCAGATCGCGGTCCCGGGGCCCGCGGGGTCCGGGGTCGCGACAAGTCGGGGAGGAGGTAGGGGAAGTTTCGGGTGAGGCGCTAGAAGGAATAGGGGTGAGTAAGGGGGAAGCCGAAGAGTGAATGGAGGAGTTTGGTGTGTCGGGTGTGGGCAAAGGGTGTAGGGACAGAGTGTTTGGTGGGGGTGTGGGGGTGCTTGTGAAGAGGTGATAACTGGAATGTGAAAAGTGCACCATTCATCAGAGGTGGGCATGGGGAAGAAGAGCCCGCATGAAGAAGAGAGGAGAATGGAAATTTCTCCTCAACAAATTTAACATGCTGAGAGACAAAAACTTTGGAAGTGTATGGTTCAAGACAATTATAAGCACTCTGGGTTGGAGAGTATCCAACAAAAACACATGGTTGAGACCGAGGGTCAAGTTTAAGAGATGAGTATGGGCAAAGCCAAGGATAACATAGGCACCCAAAACTTCGGAGTTTGTGATAGTTAGGGGGATGACCAAGAAGTTTGGAGTTTGGGGAAGACAATTGAAGAGTTGGTGTGGGCATACGATTAATAAGGTAACAGGCAGTTACGAAGGCAAAGGTCCAATATTTTGGCGGCATATTGGAGTGGGTGAGAGGGAAAGACTAATTTCCACAATGTGACGGTGTCGACGTTCAGAATAGCCATTGTGTTCAGGAGTGTGAGGTGGGGAAGTGAGATGAGTGATTCCATGAGAAAGAATAGTGGGACAGAGACCAAGATACTAGCCACCATTGTCAATGGACCAGAAAATCGACAAGTCTGACGGAAAGAGCAGATTTATTTTCTGGTAGAAGATTATGCATTGGGCGTGCAGATCGCGGGCAGATAAAGTGCAGATCGCGTGCAGAAAATGTGCAGTTCGCGTGCAGTCTTGGTGCAGATCACGTGCAGTTTTTATCGTGCAGCGCACGTGAAGTCCGTGTGTAGTGTACGTGCAGAAATCTGGGTGTCTAGGTTAGACACATCTGGTATTGTATTCTGTTGCCTCTGACATATTTGAGATTAGAATTTTCCTGGTTATTCTGAAACTCTTCACTGTAGAGGATCGAGAATCCATAAATCTGAGGGCAGTCAGCGATTGCTCATCTGTGCTAGAAATAACAAATCTGGTAGATCTGAATCTGAAAGTTCGTCTGGTGTTCGGTGGTGATCCAAAAACGCATCTAGAACGTTTCGGTGTCTGGTATCTACATCTGAAGACGGAGATTTGAAGCTAGGGTTCTGTGATCAGAGTTAGCTATCTGGTATAATCTGAAGATCTAACATTTGTTGTAGTCTATTCTAGTGATCTAGAAGTAGATACAAAATCTGTGTTGCTCGAGGCAATAATCTGGTTAGATTTCAGAGTTGTACATCTGACTCCGCGTCTGAAGAATTCTGAGTCGGCTGCAGTAATGGCGAGCAGTGACAATCTGGATGAGGATTGTGATTATGCCCTAGTGACTGAAGAAGAAGCGTGCAAGGAAGTTGCATGGGTTCTAGATTCAGGAGTTATTTATCGCATGTGTTTGCGCAAGGAGCAGTTTATAACGTACGAGCAGAAATATGGAGACCGTATTTATATGGCTAATGGATCAGACTGCGAGGTAGTTGGCATGGGCTCCGTAAGGGTGAGAACTTCGGGTGATAAAACTCTCACATTGAACAAGGTAAGACACGTTCCACAAGTATCAAAGAATCTGATATCGCTTAGTCGGTTGGACAAGAAGGGATACAGTTTCAAAGGTGAAGGTGGAGTTCTGGATGTCTACAAATGTTCAGATGTAATTCTGAAAGGTGAAAGAAAAGGTTCCTTGTTTATCCTCCAAGGTTCTGAGATTGGTGAGTGTGTTGACGAGCAGGTGGAGCAGCGTTTTCTCTAGGCCAGAGTGAACTGGGCATGCCACGGCTAGAAGATCAACACACACCGGTTTTATCAGTCATGGTTGGCATGATCCAATTTCGACTGGATGGGCCACAACTAAATGACTGTTAGTCGCCCGTTGGGGCGATTCTGAGTGCCCGTAGGTGCACGTCTAGGTGTCCGTAGGATACATTGCATGCAAAAAATCTGATTGTCCAGAGGAAAAATTTGTTTGTCTGGTTAGGCAAATTCTGAGTGTCTTGAAGATACATGGTGCACAACATCTAGTGTCTTTGACGAAAGACAGACTGAGACAAAGGTTGAAAAATCTGGTACGAGGGATGTGGCTCAAGGTGGAGGCTATGTCGGAAAGCTCGTGCATTTGAATTATTAGGGGAGACTCAAAATCAAGGTGGAGATTGTTAGAGAAAAGAGTGATTTTGCAGAAGAAGTAAAGCAGGAGAATTGAAGACCCGGTCGGGTGCCTTGGTGGATCCGGTCGGACCAAGGCTAAGACCCGGCCGGACCATTACCAAGACCCGGGCGGACCATGCTCTCTGAGGTGTTCCGGATTTTGGCGCTGTTCTGGCTTGCGTAGAATGTATTTCAAGTCCTTTGGGGATTTGATTTAGGACTCCTTCTATCTTCTAGTTTAGGTCTCTAATGCCCATAAATACTAGCCATAGATTGGTATTTTTCTGCGCGTGATTCAATTGACAAAGAGAAAGAGATCAGTAATTCTAGATCTAGGGATTTGCATAGGTAGGAACTTTGTGATCAAAGTTCATGCAAACATAGATTATTGTGATCATCATCTTCTTGTAATTGTTTCTCCGCCGTAATAATATCTGTTTCCCTTTGCACGTGGACGTAGCCAATAGGTTGTTGGTGAACCACGTAAATTCTGTGTTGATTTACGTTCATTATTATTTGATATCTCTTGGGTCTGATTTACTAACATGAATTTTTTTACTCATAAATTCCCGTGCATCTCCAAAATGGTGCAAGGTGTTTTGGGATGGAGGGAGTATCAATTTTGCTTTTGATTTTAAAGTGAAAATAGACATTCACTTTGAGACGGAGAGTGTAATAAAATTGGTAAAAACAATTGTTAATGTTCTCCTTCCTCTAGTTTTTGCATTTTTGGAATTGCTCATGCGGCGTTGTCTGTATGTACATGGTTTTTCTAAAATGCATCCATGCTCATTATTCTTGTATCCAAAAAATTGTGCAAGTGGTTATGAGATAGACAAATTCGCTATATAGCTATATACTCCCCCGTTTCAGGTTAGTGTGAACTTATTTCTCTTTTCGTCTGTCCCAGGTTAATGTGAACTGCCCAAAATAGCAAAGAATATTTACTATTCCTCTCATTCGTTCTCTTTCTTAGGTTACTTTTTACACTCACAACACCAATCACCTTACTGTTCCTCCCAATCATTCTCTCTCTTATTTAGTTTTTCATAGTCACAAACACTTCCTTCTACTATTCATCTCTCCTACTTCTGTTTAATTTGTGTGCCCAATTTTTTGATTCACATTAACTTAGACGGAGTGAGTATATATTGAGAGATTTGTGGAATAATACTAGAGGATGTGGACGATGAGATCCAAATTTCATATTCAAATTGGTAGTAAACTGATAGTAACATACAACCATCAAATTTATGACATAACAAGAAGAGGAGTACATGACTTTTTGACACCAAAAACAACAGCAATAAATAGCTGCTAGCAATTTGAAAGAGACTCATCTCTATCTCAAGCTAGCTAGAGTACTCTCATAATTACTCTATATTTTAATTTAACTAAAATAGAGGATGATAAAGATCCAAAGTAATCAAATCCACCACTCTAATTTTTATTATTCACTATAGTAGAAGATCTCACAGCTGAAAGATCTGTCCTCCCTTGAGCCTCTCTCTCATCACTTGATCCTGAACAAATTCAAAAACAAAAGAACAAATTAAAAAGCTACAATACATAATTAATAACTATTAGGTACATATATTCTGTTAGATCATAAATAAAACATACTACTGTATCAGTTAATAAATAGTTGAAATTAGAAAATATTTAGAATTTTAGTTCAAAACACAAACTGGTCAAACCATTTTCTAGCTATTGTGGGCCCACCGAACCTACACATTCCGACCGTGCTCATAAAGTGGGAGTCGTAACCTAATGATAATGATACATTCGGACTGTATGTGCTCTAAATCTGATTTTTGTACAGTTGTGCTCTAAATCTTATCAAATACTTCATACTCGTGCATTATAAAGTGGTATAACTTAAAAACTTGAATAATATAGTCTATTTTGGTGACGGATGAAATAATGATTATAAATTTATACTTGCAATATTAACAAGGTACTTTAAGTAAAGCATCAACGAAAAAATGTTTGATTTGTTAAATTGAATTAGTGTAACTTTCTTAAAAGTTAGGGAGGAAAATGAAATACTAGAGAGAGAGAGAGAGGGGGGGTGGAATGGGAATATACTTGGAGCAGTCAGTGCTGGGGCTGATGGCGTAGGGAATGCTGACACCACATTTGCCGGGAAGGGAAGCGGCGTAGCCATTGTTAACTTTGAAAGAGCTAGCAGCGCTTTTCAGACACCCGCACGCAATCTTCCGGTCAGCCGGGGTACTGGCGGCATTTTTGACGGCTTTAACACCGCCACAGCATGCTCCGGTGGGGGTTCCACCTTTCTGCAAGTACGGAACACAGCTTACCAGTTTCGGGGTTATGTCGTTGCACGTGATGGCTTCCGTCACACTCGCCGCCACCATGCACACCATTACCAAGCATGCAATCTTCATTGCCACCGCCATTGCTAGCTAGCTGGATTAATAAGATTGTTTTTTGTTTCTTTATAGAGAAGGGAGACTGAGTTTTGTGTTTGAGTGAAGAAAAATGTGCGAGGGATAAGGGTTTATATAGGCACATATTTGAGTGTGAAAGGAAAATGGTACGTACGTCTACAAATTCAAAATACTCCCTCCATCTTACCCGTCCCAAAATAAAGTTTTTACTTTCCTGTTTCATTTATCAAAACTAAAGTTTTAGCTTTTTTACAAGTTAATTTTATTAGTTAAAATAGAATTGTGACTCACTTGTCATTCTCACAAAAAAAAATGTCTACCGAATTTCTCTCTCCTACTTTCTCCTACTTTATTTTTCATACTTACAGCATTTAATTTTTTTTTCTTAAACTACAAGTAAAATCAAACTAGGAATCTAAGTTCGGAAGGAACGGAGAGAATATATAAAATTGTACTCTGTCTGTCCCAGAATGAATGGTCGTCTTCAAGAAATTTTTATCTCAAAAAAAAAATAAACTCAATCTGTCCCAAAACAAACTTCTCATTTTGTCATTTTGGGCGTCTTATTGCAAACTCTTATTTACTCAAAAATGAAAAGATTTCTTCCACTTTTTCTCTCATTCCAACTCACAACAACTATCTACTTACACAATTCCCTACTTCACTTCTTCTCTCTTTCCCACTTACACCACCTACTTTTCCAACATCTATTCTTAATTCTCATTCCTAAATTTCCATGAGAAGTTTGTTTTGAAACGGAAGGAGTATTTTTTTTAGAAAAAAATGTCCAAATTATTCTTTTACCCAATTTTATTCACTATTCTCTTTATACTAGCAAAATTAAATATCTAGAAAGAAGCTTACAATAGTACATGAATCGTTGCCACTAAATTTTATAGAGAGTAGAGATTTTCAAAATGACCCTTAAAATAAAATTGGCATTCATTTATGAACGGAGTGAGTATATTAAAGTGTTGTATTGTAAATAATCTATGTCCCAAAATTAAAGTCTGATTTCAGCAAAGGGAAACTTTATGTTATTGTGCGATAATAATATAAGAAAAATATGCATTTACTTGCTAAAAGTAAATTTGATATTTTGTTATTAAATTATAATATTAATTTTCTTAAAAAAAAACTAGTGAACATTTAAAAGCGCGGATAGAGTATTATTTGGATAGAGTATTACTCCCTCCGGTCCAAAATAACTGTCGTTTTTTGATTTTTCACAAAGATTAAGAAATGCAATTATTAAGGCATATTAATGGTGAAAGTTCCATGCTTACCCTTATTTATTGTTCAACTTTCTTATATTATTACACTCACTAAGTCAATTAATAAAGTAAAACAACTTCCAATGCAAGGGTAAATAAGGAATTTTAATTATTTTGACTCAAAAGTGACAATTATTTTGGACAAAAAAATCGCTCAAAAGCGACAGATATTTTGGACCGGATGGAGTATTTGCTTGTCAAGAGGGGAGCTTTGTTTGAGTAATTGGGACAGTTGTCAATCTATTAGCTGGAAAATTCGTAGTGGTCATTATTCATACAATTGTGGACCTATCAACGTCATAACCATTTAAATAAGAATAATGATACTCCCCCCGATCCAAAATAACTGTCACTTTTAGACCAAAATTTTGGTCCAAAATAATTGTCAGTTTTGAGCTAAATGTCTCTTTTATCCTTGCATTGAAACTTGTTCTCTTTTATTAATTATCTTAGTGTGAGACATTAATTTAAGAAAGTTGCACACTTAATAGGGGTAAAGTTGGAACTTTTTTCACTAAGTCATGATAATTATTACATTTCTTAAGAGTTGTGCAAATGCAAAAAAAAAAAAAACAGTTATTTTGGACCGGAGGGAGTATGTATAGTGAAAATTCAAAGGGAAAACTCATAGCGAAACTCTGTAATTCGTTGGATTGTAATAAATTTTTGTGGACCCCACTGCTAAAAACTCATCCAACGGATTAGAGTGTTTCACTATGAGTTTTCCCTTTAAGTTTTCACTATGTGTATCATTGTCTAATATTTGATCCAACATACATATATAGCCAAAAAAATGTTTTGTGTTTATTGTGGACATGATCGAAAGCAACCGGGAACCGATAGAACTGGCAGGTAGAACCGGATCCGGGAACCGATCAGAACCGAGAACCACCGGAACCGAGAACCGAACGGAACCGGGAACCGTGTATAGCCTGTTCGAATACGGATCCAAGAATAATAAAACCGTGGAACCACCGGTTCCGAAACCGGGAACCGGAACCGGAATCGGGAACCGAACGGTTCCTTCCACTTTTTAGTTTCCAACGGTCATGGCATTATGGCAATTGGCCAGTAGCAAGCAACTCTCATAACAAGGCTTAATGCCTTTCTTTGATTTGAAATTCCCAATTCTTATTTCCCACTTTCCCAACCTTCTGCCAAAGTTCAAAATCACTGCCCACTTAGCCGTTTTTTAGCCGTTGCCCCATGCCCGTTAGTAACGGCTAGAATTTAACATTTTTTATTATATTAGTAAAATTATAAGTGTGCCGTCTTTTTTTTCCTAAAAATATTGTTTTTTTTTTTGTATGCTTGATAATAAATTAACCAATTTTTTTAGAAACTAACTTAATTTGTTAATTTTTCTAACTAATTTGGCTAAAAAAATCAAATCAGTTAGTTTTTCAACTGTTTTAACTCGGATCAGTTAGTTTTCTTACAGATTTGGACTAAACTTCAAAAAAAGAAAAAAAGGGTTAACTGTTGAAAGAACCGGAACCGACGAATAGAACCGGAAACCAAAAACCAGATTAGGACGGTTCGAATACGGTTTCGGCTATCCGGGAACCGGAACCGTTCATGTCTAGTTAATTGTAGCATTATTTCTCCTTGTGAAAAAAGAGGGGAAAGTCAGAAAATTACGTGGACTTAGTTGGGAGTTAGGGTAATTAAAACCGAAAAATTTAATGCTGTAATTTTCATGATGATTGGGCACGTTAGATATAGTCGATCTAAGGAAATATATACACCAATTAATATTGGGTCCCAAATCGAGTGGTGTAGCCTGTAGGTAAATAGAAATGTTAACGTTATGAATTGTTTGAAAATATAGATTACTCTAGTGAAAAACGCGTTTTTTCTATTAATTAAAAAAAATTGTATTTTTTTTTTCGAAATCAAACTACCATTACCATTAGATTAAGGGTAAAAGCACAAAAATATGAGTAGGCTCTCTACAAATATCAGAGGCTCAACCCAAGTATTATCATCCATTACAATGGCAGTTATAGATACATAAAAATGTAAGAAGAAAGATGACGAAAGTGGATGTTCGTGCATAAAATTGTACTAGCATTCTTGATCTTCCACCTTGTATCTCTAGTAGCATTACCCTGAAATGCACAAATACCTCTCCAAGCGTAACTTGGAAACTGCCATATATCGACATTCACAAAATCCCCCATCGGTAAATATTTAGCGTTGAAAACTCTATCATTTAAGGCTTCTGGGTTAGCAATAAATTGCCAACCGAACTTTCCAAGCAATGCTATTATCCTCCACTTACGATTCAACAATGATGATCGGAAAACAAAACAAAAGAACAAGGCTCTCACAATGGAGAGAATGCAAAGGCTCCCACAACGGAGAGAATACAATAAATCAGACATCATTTCAACAATCTTCCTCTTCACTTATTCAAAAACTAAAACGAAAAATCCAAAAAAACAAAAATTAGAAAACAACCAGACCTGGAAGTAGATTTAGAAAGAGAACTCTGTCTAAATCTAAATCCAAATCTGGATTAAAGAGAAAAATTAATCAAGAAACCTTACCAGTCTCAAAAGTTCTGGATATCAGCTTTAAAAGGTTTTTTGAAAATGCGCACTAACTATCATAAACACTACAACTTGCTACCGAAAACACTCTCACTGACACTAAATCTCCCTCATTGGCACTAATAAACACCAGCAAAGACGCTTAACAAACATTCTCACTGGCGATTAAAAAAACACATGAACTAGCACAACAAAATACTTACAATGGCACAACCAGTTTGAGTGATATATATCGACACTGCATATTAAGGTGATCATTTGTAGTGTTTAAGATAACCGGTACATTTATTTTGTTGGTACCAGTACATACATGTGTTTTTGAGTGTCAGTCCATGTGTTGAAGAGTGTCGGTCTGTGTGTTACAAAGTTTCGGTTCGTGTCTTAAGAATGCCCGTTGGAGTTTTGAAGAGTGTCATGATGTTTTAAAGAAGTTTCGATTATATACAAAAAGACAACCGCGTATTTTTTGGGGAAGGAAATAGCTTCTTAAAGAACAAGTATTATAAGATTGTAGACAAAATATTTTGTGTTACTCCCATCACAGTCAATTAGTATTGTCAAATTACTATTCACTTTTATGCGCAATCTGATCAATTCATTTTTTCTTTTCTTTTTTTATGAAATCTCAAATTTTAACATTTTGTAACAACAAGGTAGATCTACCGATTGATCTACTTTAGGTGGCAAAATAAAGTGAGGGGAAGATGTGGGGCGGCACCTACCTTTAACTCGTACCAAGTCCAAAATAAATACATTTGGGGTCCATCCATTGTCTCACCAACCCATATGGGACTGTATTTATAACTTTTTCAATTGAGGTTCTAGAGTTTTTAGGTAAACTCTCAAACATGACCAGTGGCGGAGCCAGAATTTTGAGGGAAGGGGATCAAAATTTAGCATATAAAAAAATTTCCGCACACAAACAAAATTTCATTGCAAAATATAAGATGCAGTACATTATAATTTGTTCAAAAGCAAAAGTTCCACAAAATATACCCTCAAACCTATCGACGAAAAAAAATTACAATTTCTTTCGTCTAGTACCCATCGTTTTTGCTTCGGCGTTTTTAAGTAACCACTCCATTATAAATCTAGAAAAAGAAAAAAAAATCGATGTAAAATAATATTGTCTACCTTTTATACAATTAAAAAGAAATATGTCTAAATATTCTTGTTATCCAATTTCCAAACATTTAATTTAGCAAGTATAAAGTGGTCGACTAGTGAAATGATTTTGGTAAAAAAAAAAAAAAACATTTAAGGACAAAGATTTTTCCAAAAGAAAAAACATTCATTTTGAGACGAAAAAAAATGAACATCCATTTAGAAACGGGACGAAGGGACGAATACAATTATTGGGGGTATTTGTAATTCACACAAACTCATACCGTCAAAAAAGTAACTCAGCAAGTAAATTTTAAGGTTAATGACAGATTAGGGCCTGAACTCCAGGGGGGCGTTTAAAAGGGGCCTGGGTTTTTTTTCCGCTAGATCAGGGCTTCAAATATGAAATTTTCGCCAGTTAAGGGCTTTTTGACGGAAATCATTAGAAAAGTCAGTTAAGTGTCATGTGCCTCGCACGTGATCGTCAAATTTGATGTATTTGTGATTATATTAGTTAGTAAGGGCTTTAGTGAAATTTTTGAAACTCAAAGGTTTAAAAACGAAATAAATATTTTTTTCTAAAAAAATACTCCCTCCGACCCAGTTTAAGGTTCTTACTTTCCTTTTTGGACATTTATATCCTTCACTCTCTACTTTTGGTTGACTCATTTCCTTTGTTTTTGCCTTAGTTTTTTAATAAGCGTGCATAGTCAAACTAAGAACATTAAACTGGGACCGAGGGAGTAATCCTTTTTCTAAATAATCAAGTACTCCCTCCGTCCCAATTTAAAGTTCTTAAGTTGACTTTACACGGAGATTAAGAAAAAATAAATGTTGTGAATATGAAAAGAAAATTGGGAGAGAGAAAGTGGGTAGGGAGTTTTTATTGTGAGAATGACAGAGTGAGTATATATTAAAATAAGTAATTATTATATTTAAATTAATTATTACTATTTACAAAAAAAAAAAAAAATACTCACTCCGTCCCACCCGAATTAGGATTTTCTCTTCTGAGACGGGATTAAAGATTAAAAATCTATGATAATTAATCCAAAAAATATGATTAATTTTAGAAAAAAATACTTATTTTCTTGAAACCATCTCCACCGCAATCCACTAACGCCTCCGTCAACCTCCACCATCAATTTCCACCATTAGTTAACACCCACCATCAACCTTTGCCTGCCCCATTTACCCCCACCATCTCCACCATAAACCCAATTAATAAACTCAAATATTACCCATGTTCCATAATCTACACGCCAAATCTCATTTTCCAGATTCAAATCAATATAGCCATAAATTAATTCACCAAATTCAGTCAGAAAAACAATACAGAAACCACCCAAATCTGCATAAACACACGCATAAACCAGCCGAATTTTCTCAGATCTGTCGGTTTGATTTGATTGGCGAGGGTTAGAGAACGGGTTAGAAACGAAGTCGGAGCTTCAGATCTGACGGAGTGGGAGCTTCAGATCTGACGCCGGTGATGAAGTAGAAGACGGCAGTTGGGGGGGACGGAAGACTGCCGGCGACTGAGATGATGACCGGAAAGGGAGGGAGGGAGAGAAGAAGTGGGAAGGAGTGCTGGGAAGGGGAAGGGTGGCGTGTAGATGCAAGGAGACGGTGGGAGGGGTGGCGGGGAGACGGTAGTAGGGCTGGGGGCGGAGGTTGGAGATGAGAGGAGGAGAAAGGGAGTTGCTGGGTATGAGGAGAAATGAAGAGGGGGGGATATTTTTTAGGGTTTATGAAATTGGGTTTTGATTTGGATTTAACCCTTAAAATTTTAAAATTTACAGTTGGACCCTTTTTGATAAATTTTCATTACAAATACATCCAATTTGACGATCACGTGCGAGGCACATGGCACTTAACTGACTTTTCTAACGATTTCCGTCAAAAAGCCCTTAACTGGCGAAAATTTCATATTTGAAGCCCTGATCTAGGGGGAAAAAAAACCCAGGCCCCTTTTAGACGGGGCCCCCCTGAAGTTCAGGCCCTAATCTGTCATTAACCCTAAATTTTATTAAGAAAAAGAGAAAAAATTTGGGGAATTAAGAAAAAGTGATTTTTTTTGGGGAAACTAGTTTCTCCATAAGTTATAAAAGTCATGTTTTTATAGGGTTTAAGGTTGTTTTATAGGGTTTAGGGTTTAAGGTTTAGGGTTTAAGGTTGTTTTATAGGTTTTAAGGTTTAGGGTTTAAGGTTATTTTATAGGTTTAGGGTTTAAGGTTGTTTTATAGGGTTTAAGGTTTAAGGTTTAAGATTTAGGGTTTAAGGGTTAAAAACAGAACTTTTTATAGTTTCCCCAAAACATACTCAAAAAAAAAAAATGATGCAAAAGTTGGAAGACATTTGAGGGTGGTGCGTATCTATCACTAGATATTGCCAAATAATTCTCACTCACCCGACAATCCGTGCAATCATATAAGAGAAATTCGACAAACAAGAGGTAGATTTATTTTTTCGTTTTATCTTATTTACCACAACATACAAAACGTACTATTATGCTTTCCGATACCACTAGAAAGTTAATCGCTCTATTCTTTATTACAGTGAATGAATTTTGAGCAATAAATTAAGATTATTTTTAATTATTTTTAATAAAAAAAGAAATGATAATTTAGGGTCCAAAGTTTGGGTGTGTGTGGCAATAGGGGTCTGATGTATTAATTTTGTCAATTTAGGGTCTAAAGTTAACAGCGTTAGTCAATTAAGGGTTTTTGGACTAAGTTGCAAAGAAAATCCAGTTATGTAACAGAAAAACTTAACTGGAATTAGTTTTGGATGTTCGCCTGGGCTGTCATTTCATACACCCCTTATACAATTGACCCTAAATTTTCTTTCACTTTTATTATTATATTTTCGAATAATTTTAATTAATTCAAAAATAATAATAAATAAAATAATAAGCAAATAAAAAATTAAAGTGGTTTTTTTTAAACCGCAAATAATGAAGTTATAAACAAGAAATATTAATAATAAAAATAAAAAATAATTTTATGAATAAAATAAAATAATTGGAATACTAATATTAATAATGAAACAATACTAACCACCACCACATAAAAAAATTTGTCCAAATCCCCACTTTCTTCTTTCTAAAAAAATAAAATGGGTTTTTTTTTTTGGAATATAATTTTTTTTACACTTTTTCCTTTTAAAAATTATACTTTTTATTTTATAGTGCTTCTAATGAAATAAATATTTTTACTGTATTTATTGAAAAAATATTTTCGGTAAATGACGTCTTAATTATTAGTTAATTTAATATAAAAAAGTAGTAAAATTTAATATTTCATTTTTTTATTAATTTTCTCCATCTGAAATGACAATATGCTCATGAAAATAATCAAGACAAACTCCAGTTAAGTCCATGTCAAAACACGTGTGACTTAACTGGATTCCGTTAACAGAATCGTTAAAAAACCCTAACCTGCACAACTTTTGCAACTTTGGACCCTAAATTGACAAAATTGATACATCAGACCCCTATTGGCACACACCCCCAAAACTTTGGACCCTAAATTGTCATTTCCCCTAATAAAAATTTAAAAATTATACTTGATACACTATTACAATTATAAATATTATCAATAACAATTTTTAGATTCACATTATTTTAGAATCTTATGTATTCCACATTAACTTGGAGAATAAAATTGATCAATATAAGTAAGTGTTATCAAAAGTGTTTGCAATACCAACGATAACACTGTAGACAACACATACACACCCGAATTTAAAACAGTTTTCAAAACAAGTTTGCTGCATAATTAAAACACAAGAATTTGTTTTTCAAAGCCCAGGCTGATGTTACAGACTAGGGCTACCAAATTGTCAAAGTAACACTTAGCAAGCAAATTAAATCATAGTCACAAAAGAATTCGACAAAATTTGATTGGATGTAGAATTAGTGAGCAGAAGAGCTTAAAAACACTACATACTAACAACATTGTGAACAAAATTTTGTGGGAATTTTTTGTGTGTTTAGTCTTACTCTATACTCTCTCTATCCCAAAACAAACATATCTCGGAATTTGAGGAATAAGAATTAATGAAAGATGTTGCAAAGTAGGTGGTGTGAGTGGCATGAGAGAAAAAGTGGGGTAGAAAACAGTAAGTGGATAGTTGCTGTGAGTGGGAATGAGATGGAAAATGTAGGAAATCTTTTCCTTTTTGAGGTAAGTGGGAGTTTCCAATGAGACACCTAAAATGACAAAATGAGAAATTTGTTTTTGGGACGGATTGAGCATTTCATAAAACATACTAATGTTGTTTTCCCCCAATTTTAAAAACCTTCACGTACGGGCTATTTATGGTTTTTTTTCTTTTTAAATATGTATTTTTTATTTAGGGATTTTTACCAATAAGTCCCTCATATTAGATGGAATTTGCCAATAAAAACAGTGATTTTCATATTTTACCTAAGGGTCCCTGGGTTGAATAGATTTTACCAATAAATCCCTCACAATTTTTAAATGACAAAATTACCCTCTGCTATATACTGATAGACATACAAATGATCCTCCCATATCATCTGAGACTTGCTCTCCAATCAAACACAAACATTGCACAACTCTTGTAACTAATTAGAAAGATATTAGGATCTTGTAAATATTCTAGGAGATTAGTTATTCTTGTAAAGTTTATCATTTACTTTTTTATCTCCTGTAAACACCTATATATGTACATCAATTTGTGAATAATAAATCAAGCTTTTCATTTCTCTATATGGTATAGAGCAACTCACGATCCAACCATCAAAACCCTATTTTTTTTTCTCTGCCTCCTCCTGTCCGCTGCCCACCCCTCTCTCCGCCCTACCTCACCATGGCCTCCTTCACAGTTCCAAACCCATCCGAGCCTAACACCCCAATTCTCCTTGTCAATCTCTCCCAATGCAAACCCCTCACCCCTTTCACATATCTCACTTGGGCATCCCAAGTTACTTCTATTCTCTTCGGTCTCGACCTCCTCCGTTTTGTTGACGGATCTCACCCACCACCACCCGCAACCATCAAAGAGGCTGAGAACACCGATAAAGTCAACCCCGCCTCCATCACTTGGCACCGCCAAGACAGCCTAATCCTTGGTGCTTTGATTGGCACCCTCGACCCATCGGTTTCCCCACTAGTTCATCAATCCAAAACATCCAATGAGGCTTGGACCATCCTTAAAACAACATATGCCAATCCCTCTCGTGGCCACATTCTGCAACTCAAAGACCACCTTGATTCCCTCACCAAAACAACCCAATCCATCTCGGATTACATGCACTCTGTCAAAACCGTTACCTATAAACTCGCTCTACTTGGAAAACCCATGGATCATGAAGATGTCATTGCTAAAATCCTAAAAGGACTCGATTATGAATCCTTTAAACCAGTCATTGATTCTACCCGTGTAAGGGATACTCCTATCTCCTTCGAAAGCCTTCATGAAAATCTCATTAATCATGAACTGACCCTCAAAACTCAAACCCTACCATCTCCCTTCCCTGCCTCCGCTCATGCTGCCATCCATCAGTCTGCCCCACCCCGCTCTAATTATCGCTATAACTCATCTCCTCCTCTCCTACCCACGCCTAACACATCTCCCTCCTCCTCCAACAACCCCGGCACCTTCAAAGGTCGCTGCCAATATTGTCGTATCATTGGCCATGTGATATCTGACTGCCGTCATTTCAAAAAAGAATACCCCAATGTTACTTTTCCATCACGTCTACCAAACAACCGCCCCACTCGCCCTAACCCCAGCAATAACTCCCCTCGGCCTCAAGCCCACACTGCCCGAGCACCATCCTCCACCCAACCCTTCTCCTGGTTAGCCGACAGTGGTGCCACCCACCATATTACTAATGACCTCTCAAACCTCTCTCTCCATCACCCATATGATGGCAGTGACGATTTAATTATTGGTGATGGGTCCTCTCTTCCGATCTCCAATATAGGTTCTTTTACTCTTCCCTCATCTCATTCTACTCTTCTATTTAATAATGTTCTTCATGTTCCCCTTATCTCTAAAAATATACTGTCCATCTCTCAATTTTGTCGTGATAATGATGCTATCGCTGAATTCTCTCCTTCTTCTTTTCTTATTAAGGCTCGTTCGACCAACCACGTTCTCCTTCATTACATCCTTGACCGTGGAGTTTATCTTTGGTCTCCATCCTCCGTCCAAGCAAACACCAGTACCATCAACTCCCTCTACTCATGGCACCACCGCCTTGGTCACCCTGCTGCTCCTGTTATTTCCCTTTTGCAAAAACAATTTTCATTACCTATTTCCGTTAGTAATTTTTCTACATGTAATGCATGCAACATCAATAAAAGTCACAAATTGTCGTTCTCTACTTCTTCTCTTGTTTCTCATGCTCCTTTAGATATTATATTTTCGGATGTATGGACATCTCCTGTCTTCTCTCACGACCACTTCAAATATTACGTCATATTTGTGGACCACTTTACAAAATACACATGGTTATATCCCTTAAAACAAAAGTCTGACACCTTTGCCACTTTCACTCGCTTCAAATCTCTTGTCGAAAAATACTTTCACAAAGACATTACACAATTTTTTTCTGACAATGGTGGTGAATACATCAAAATTACTCCCTCCCTACTACAATCCGGAATTTCCCATCTCACCTTCCCTCCTCACACTCCTGAACACAATGGACTTGCTGAACGACGACACCGACATATTGTCAAAACGGGCCTTGCCCTTCTCTCTCATGCTAATCTCCCTCTCACCCTCTGGCCATATACTCTCACCACTGCCACTTATCTCATAAATCGACTTCCCACTTCTACTCTCCATAATGATTCTCCATTTATTCGTCTCTTCAAACCCCCCCCCCCAACTACTCCAAACTTCGATCCTTTGGCTGCGTCCGTTATCCCTAGTTGCGACCTTATACACCCCACAAACTCGCTCCAAAATCAACTCCATGTATCTTCGTTGGCTATTCGCCCACACAGAGTGCTTACTACTGTCTCGACCCCACAACCTACCGTGTCTACACATCTCGCCATGTCAAGTTTGTCGAAAATGAATTCCCATATCCCTCTCTCATAAATACTACACCAACTCTGTCCCCATTAAATCCAACCCAATGGTGTCCTGTTTCCACCCCACTACCCACTACTGATGTCCCTCAAACTCACCCTACTGTTCCCCAACCTCACCCACAAATCGTCACAGCCCCTACCCCCCCCCCCAACAATCTGCACCTAACCCTCTGCCCTCCAACACTGTTTCGAACCTACCTCCACCTCAAACTGTCCCCACCACTTCTCCAGAACAAACACCTGACCTAACAGCCCCTTCTCCCTCTGTCCAAACAGCCCCTACTGCCTCTCCAACCACACCCAACCCTTTACCACCCACCCGCACTATTGTCACCCGTCTCACAAATAACATCATCAAACCCAATCCTAAATATGCAAATCTTGCTGCTCTCACCTCCTCTACTAGCCTTCCCACCACCACCAAACAAGCACTTGCCTCCCCACAATGGCGTACTGCCATGCTTGATAAAATAAATGCCCTCACCCGCAACAACACTTGGTCACTTGTCCCACCTAGTGATGCCCATAACGTAGTTGGATGCAAGTGGGTATTCCGAATCAAATATAACCCCGATAACTCCATCCAAAAGTATAAAGCCCGTCTTGTTGCAAAAGGCTTTCACCAACAACCCAGTGTTGATTACTCTGACACCTTCAGTCCCGTTGTAAAACCTGTCACTGTTCGTCTTCTTCTTTCCTTTGCTCTCAGTCATGGTTGGTCCCTTCGCCAACTTGATATAAACAACGCCTTTCTTCAAGGCACTCTCCAAGAAACTGTATACATGACTCAACCTCCCGACTTCATCAACTCTAACTCCCCCTCCCATGTCTGTCGTCTTTCCAAAGCAATTTATGGTCTCAAACAAGCCCCTCAAGCTTGGTATACAGAACTCAAAAACTACCTTCTCTCCTATGGTTTTCACTCCTCTCTTGCCGATCCATCTCTCTTCATCTTCAACAAAAACTCCCACCTTTTGTATCTTCTTGTCTATGTCGATGACATAATTGTCACTGGACCATCCTCTTCTTTCCTTACCTCATTTATCTCTAGTCTTTCTTCCCGTTTCTCTCTAAAGGACCTTGGTCCTCTCTCTTACTTCCTTGGCATTGAAGTCATGCCAAACTCCCAAGGTCTCCTTCTCTCTCAAACCAAATACATACATGACCTTCTTACTCGACACAACATGATTTACTCCAAACCATCACCTACGTCTATGGCCACCTACCCACCCCTCACTTCCTCTACATCATCCCCTATCTCTAATCCCACTGACTACCGTGCCATTGTTGGTGCACTACAATATCTCTCCATCACCCGTCCGGACATTTCCTTCTCTGTTAACAAACTTGCACAATTCATGCAAAACCCCCAGGAAACTCATTGGGCCTCCCTAAAATGCATTCTTAGATATCTTCATGGTACTCTCACTATGGGTATCCAACTATTTCGCCACACCACCCTATCCCTTCATGCCTTCTGTGATGCCGATTGGGCAGGTGACAAGAATGACTATGTTTCCACCTCCGGTTTTATTGTTTATCTTGGCCGTAACCCAATTGCTTGGTCCTCCAAGAAGCAACGCACCCTTGCCTGATCTTCTACCGAGGCTGATTTTCGAGCCGTCGCAGATGCTACTACCGAGATTTTATGGATTAAGAGTCTTCTGTCTGAGCTCCATCTTCCCATCTCTCTTCCACCGGTCATTTACTGCGACAACCTTGGCGCAACTCACTACTCTGCCAACCCAGTCTTTCACTCTCGAATGAAGCACATTGCCCTATCTTTTCACTTTGTTCGAGAACAAGTACAACTTGGCAATCTTCGAGTCCAGCACATCTCCGGTGGAGACCAACTCGTTGATGCTCTTACTAAGCCGCTTCCTCGAGCCTGCTTCAATCTTTTAATGTCCAAGATTGGTCTTATCCACGGAACGTCCATCTTGCGAGGGCGTGATAGACATACAAATGATCCTCCCATATCATCCGAGACTTGCTCTCCAATCAAACACAAAGATTGCACAACTCTTGTAACTAATTAGAAAGATATTAGGATCTTGTAAATATTCTAGGAGATTAGTTATTCTTGTAAAGTTTATCATTTACTTTTTATCTCTTGTAAAAACCTATATATGTACATCACTTTGTGAATAATAAATCAAGCTTTTCATTTCTTTATATATACCATGTTGTTTACCCCTCTTCTTCCCCAAATCTAAACCCTAGCCCTCTCTCGCTCTCGCTCTCGCGCTCTCTCTCTCTCGCTCTCTCTCTGCGCCTCCCCTTATGCAGACCGGCGACATCTTCCCTTCCCCTCCCCCTCCGCATCCCCCTCCGGCATCGTCACCCCTTCCCACACCGCCAAGTCGTCTCTCACCGCTCAGCCTCACCTGCTTCCTATTCGGCGCCATCGCACCTTCTTCTGCAACGGCTTTGGTATTCTCCAAAAAGACGTACGCAAGAACGGCTTCACCGGCCAAATTATCTGTTTGAAATTTTTGAATTTCTCCTCTTTCTCCAATGGCGTTCATGTTCAGATTTGGTATTTTCATATTTCTTTCTCTTCTCCTTCTTAAACCATCTATGAATTTTTGTTCTTAATCTATACCCAAAATTGATTTTTTTTTTTTTTTTTTTAATTTCAGATCTAAAGAGATTGTTGTGTTTGTTTGACAATGACGGTGATGGGGTTTTTCGGTGGCGGTGTGATTCTTGATCTTCGGAGATGATGAGTTGAATGTGGGATTTGTCGATGATTTCGGTTGGGTGGATGTTGAGATGATCCTGTAGGACTAGATTGTTGAAGATTAGGGTTTGTTTTTGTGATAGACAAAATTATAATACCTCGCAAGTGCACGAGCTATCGTCATAGCAATATGCAAACACAAGGGTCGATCCACAGGGACTTGGATTAATTCAAAAGTTATTTAACTATATAAACATAATAAAAATAAATAACGACAAATAAAAAGATAGGTGATCAACATGAGCAAGCATATAAATGATAGGAATCGCAGAATTAAAAGATATCTTTGTCTTTAATTCAAATATCATTGGTACATCTTTTCACTTTTCACCTATTCACTTGATCACGAGATCTATTTCAATCTTTGTTTCTTCTTTCAGTTTAGTTACTAGCAGTGGCACACTCACTAGAAACTCTAATCAATAATTAAATCTAACTGGCACAGTCTAGATCCAAAAATTAATTGCTTTAATGATTTAAAGAAACTAAGATCAAGAACGCTTTCTACAATTATTTTATATAGATAATCGTCTAATTTTACCCACTTCACAATTTACCATGGCACATGCATAAATCGTAAAGATGCTACTTATGAATATCTACACTGGCACAGTAGATAGAAAATTTTAGCAAAAATCAATCACAAGGATAAATAGGGTCATCAAATCTACAAACCCTAGAAATAGATTTAAATTAAGCACAAGTAAAATTATGAATAGAGATAAAGAGATGAAAAGAAAAATACCTCAATTAAATAAAAAGATAAAAGTTACCTCAAACCTTGCAAACCTTATAAATATTTACTAGCTACATTGTTGATAAAGAATACTAAAAAACTAATCTACTATTTATAGGAGAAAAACTAACCTAAATCTAAAAGGAAAAAGAATTGTAAAAGAAAAAGGAAACTAAAAAGAAATCCTAAACTAAAAAGAATAATCAAAAGATATTATAATGAATTAGGAAATTAAATTCCTTCTCCAACTTGGGGTAATTTTTAGGCTGAATTCCGAAATTCGTCTAAGGTCCCTCATATTTTGATAATTTCCAGTTTGGTCCTCAGTATTTCAGAAATTCCATAACAGTCCATGTGTATCAGAAATTGTAGTTTGGTCCCTGGATTTCAGTAGATTTTGCACAGCAGTCCCTAGCCTTTGCATCGTTACTCAATTAAGCACTTTTTATCCCTCTTTCTTGTAGATTGAGCACATAATCACCCTAGACAACAAAAACACAAAAATACACAAATCAAATAACAAAAGCTTGAGAACAAAGCAATAATTAAGCTTAAAAGTAATCTAATTAAATGAGTAAAAACTCACTCATCATTTTGTGCAGGGATTTTATGGTATTTTTGGATCTTTTCCTTGATTTCTTAAATTGTGTGGGAGTCTGAAAGAGAGCTTGTAGATGAGGTAATTTCTGATTCTGTTGATAGCTCTACTAATGTTGTTGCTGGTGGTTGTAAAATGGGTCTGAATATGGATGATTTTGAGATCCTAGTTGAGGAGAATGGAGATTTGGATGGCTGTATGTATGAAGATGGTTTGGAATACCTTACATTGCCTACCAAATGTTCGATAAAATGCCCAGGGGAAATGACGAGGGATTGCTCCAATCAGTTGCTGGGTCAAGTAACCTACTTCCATGGAAAATGGCCGCCTTGTTGTGGGTAAAAAATTGAGATCCATTTTTTCTTGGGGGTGAAATGAGAATGAACAATTGAGAAAAGCATGTCCCAGTTATTATAATAATTGTGAAAAGTTGATAGATGAATTTATCAGTTTTGTTACTCAATTATGAACAAATTGAGTATCAATAATGATAAATTGATTTATCATTTATTTAAAAGATATATAGCATCACACAACTGTGAAATCATATAACTGTGAAATCGCACAACTGTTCAAGCACACAACTGTTAAATGCATGTCTCAGTTATTATAATAATAGTGAAAAATTGAAGGATGAATTTATCAGTTTTTGCAAGTGAAAAACAATAAATGACACAACTGTGAAATCACATGATAACTGAGAAATCATAAAACTGTGAAATCCATGTCTCAATTATTTTAATAATTGTGAAAAATGAAAAAATTACACAACTGTGAAATAACACAATTGAGATATCACACAATTGAGAAATCAGTTGAAAATGATTTTACAAGTGAAAAATGAAATTTTATTTTCTAAAATTGTGAAATTAATTGAGAAATGAAAAATGATTTTCTCAAATTTTTACTAGTGAAAAATTAGATTTTTTTTTCTAAAATTTGAATTATGTGGTGCGTGTACTAGTTTGATTCGATTCGACGACATGATTAAAACGGTGGTCTCGGATTATTTTTTCAATTTCTAAATTTTGAGATATTACATTTTAAAATTTTGAGGAAAAAAAGAAAGAGAAAAAGTAGGAGGAAGATAGGGAGAGAAAAAGTAGGAGGAAGAAAGGGAGAGAAACGTGATGCTGTGCGTTAAAAAAAAAAAATGTGATGCTGAAGATGCGCGTGTGAGGGAGGGGGCAATCTGGTCATGTGAAAATTCCAGGGACTTATTTGGCTGAAAGACTTATTGGTCAAAGCCTCATTTATTTATTTAAAAATTAAATATGTCATGATCATGTTAAGATTAAAAAAATGAAAGTGTGATTATTACGGAGGAAAGTAATACACAAACTGTTGTGATTATAATATCATCATCATCATCATCATCATCATGATTATAATAACTGTTACTCCCTCCGTCTCAAAATACATGTAGTTTTAGGAGTTCAAGTTTGTCCCAAAAAGTTTGTAGTTTTGTTATTACTTAGGCATCTTTAGCATTGTTTACCAAAGTATGCTCTTATTTATGATTATGTAGTTGTGACTAACAAAACGTTTAATTACTTAGATACTTAAAAAAAATCAAGGGTAGTTTAGTCCATTAAACATACATTGATTGTCTTTCTTAATATATGTGAAAATCCTAAAACTACAAGTATTTTGGGACGGATGGAGTAATTAATTTTTGTCAGTATAACATTGGTAGTTATGAGAATCACAGTTATCTTTATTTTATTTTATTTTTTATGTCAAAAAAAAATATTTTATTTTTGTATGATTAAGTTCGAACTTGGGAGAAAATCTATAGTATATATTTAAAGTCAAGGTAGAGTCTTTAGGTGGTGCCATGTGTACAAGTTTTGGGTAAATCTTGCTTTTGGTGGTGCCACATCATCCATATCATTTTAATTAGCTGACTTTTCATTCTTCTCTTGTTAGCTAATAGTATTAATTAATTGTAATGGTTACTATATTAGTTAACTATTACTATTAATAGCATTAGTTAACTATTACTATTAATAGCATTAGTTAACTATTATTATTAATAGTAAAAGTTAAGTATAATAGTTACTATAAATGGTAACTATTACAATTAATAGTATTAGTTAACTATAATAGATAACTATTACTATTAATAGTATTAATTAAATGTAAAAGTTATTATATAAGATAAATATTACTATTAATAGTATTAGTTAATTGTAATAGTTAATTATATAACATAATTATTACTATTAGTAATATTAGTTAAATGTAATAGTTACTATATAAAGTAACTATTATTAACAATAATATTAACTAATTAGAAGAGTTACAATTTATTGTAATTATTACTATTATTAGTATTTTTCAAAAAAAAATACTATTATTAGTATTAGTTACTATATAGTAACTATTACTTTTAACTTATTATTTACGATAAAAATTAGAGGCTTTGACCAATAAGTCCTCCAGCCAAATAAATACTACCAATAAATACTGCTATTTACAAAATCCCCCAATAAGTCCCTGCAGTTTTCACATGACCAGATTTCCCTCCCCCCACCCTAACGCGCACCTGGAACACACAGCGCTCAATCTCACGTTTTCTCTCCCTCTCTTCCTCCTACTTTTTCTCTCTCTTCTTTTTTTTTCTCCTCAAAATTTTAAAATGTAATATCTCAAAATCTAGAAATTGAAAAAATAATCCGAGACCACCGTTTTAATCGTGTCGTCGAATCGAATCAAACAAGTACACTCAACACATAATTCAAATTTTAGAAAAACAAAATCTCATTTTTCACTAGTAAAAATTTGAGAAAATTATTTTTCATTTCTCAATTAATTTCACAATTTTAGAAAATAAAATTTCATTTTTCACTTGTAAAATCATTTTCCAACTGATTCCTCAATTGTGTGATTTCACAGTTGTGTCATTTTTTCATTTTTCATTTTAAAAACTGATAAATTCATCTCTCAATTTTTTACAATCATTATAATAACTGAGACATGCATTTCACAGTTGTTCACACATGAATTTGAATATAATAACTGAGACATTCATTTAACAGTTATTCATAATTGAGTAAAAACTGATAAAATCACATCTCATTTTTCACAATTGATGACTGAATTTATCGGTTTAATTATATAATAAATGAGACATTTATTTCTCAGTTATACACATATGAATTTGAGTACAAGAACTGGTACATTCATTTCTCAGTTATTCAAATGAATTTGAGTAGAAGAACTGCTACATTCATTTCTCAGTTATTCACATATGAATTTGAGTATAACAACTAGTACATTCATTTCTTAGTTATCAATTTTTCTCTGTTTTTAATATAATAATAAATGGGATATTCATTTCTCAAAAAAAAAAACAACAAATGTGAGGTTGTAGTGTTAAATATATAATAGTCTACTAATGAAACAAGTGAGAAGCTTGGCATAGTGGTTAGGAGTCTTAGTCAAGACCAAGAGGTCTTGTGTTAAACCCCCCCCCCCCCAAGTGAAAATAATTTTTATTTATAATACTTGGGGTTGCAGATGGTTGTGGCGGAAGTGGGTGAGGTCCGCCGGCGGGGCAGTGGGTGAGGTCCGCCGGCGGCGGCAGCAGGTGGCGGTTGACGGCGGCGGTGGAGGTCTGGTGGCGGCAGCAGGTGGCGTCTGACAGCGGCGGGTGGAGGTCCGGCGGCGGCGGCAGCGGGTGGAGGTCTGGCGGCGGCAGGTGGCGGTGCCGGCGGTAGGTGGCGGTGCCGGCGGTAGGTGGCGGACCTCAGTCAAAGTCAAAGGTCTAGTAGGCGGTCAAAGGTGGTCAATGGTTAAAGGTGTAATAGGATTTTATTTGGGCTGGTGGCATTTTTGCCATTTAAAAAGGGTGAGGGATTTATTGGTAAAATTGATTTCAACCCAAGGACCCTAAGGTAGATTATGAAATGTTGTGGTTTTATTGGCAAATACCATCTTCCCCAAGGGACTTATTGGTAAAAATCCCTAAAAATTATTCCCTCCGTCTCAGGGTATATAAGAGTCATACTTTCTATTTTGGTACATCCTAGAGTAAGAGTCTCTTACCTAAAATGACAAAGAATATTTACTATTCATCCCACTCATTTCTCTCATACTTTACTTTTATACTCACAACACCAATCAATTTACTATTCCCTATCGCTCATTCTCTCTCTTACTTTACTTTTACACTCACAACACTTAAATCACGTCCACCATTTCTTATTCTCCATGCATTTGAGTGGTAGGACTCCTACTCTATGACGGAGGGAGTACTATTTATGTAACCATTATCTTTTTAATTTACTATTTAAACTCATAATTACGATAATGTTAACTATAATTAAAACATTATTGTCTCAATCAATCAAGAGTAAAAATTGACATCATTATGGGACAAACGAAGTAATTTTTTAAAATAAATTATAAAGTTATTCTTAACCAATACTATTAACCAATCTTAATATCTATTTTATAACATAATTTTCACTACTATTAACCAATCTTAATATTTTTAAGTTTATTTATATTTATTTAAAATATTTAAAAATTATATAATACAATTATAAATATCCACGCAAAAAAAAAAAAAAACACTTGTGCAAAACACGGATTATTCATTCCCTAGTAAAAATAAAAGGGGACATGGACAAACATAAACACTTTTTCATTGGTCAAAACGGTGTCCACTTCACTTCCACGTGCCACTTAAAATGCCTCATGATTATGCCATTTGTCATCCTCATAATGGCTCAACTACCTTACCTCTAGATTTGAAATATGAGTGGAGCCAAGTGTTACTTTGACAATTTGGTAGCCCTTGTCTGTCAGACTAAGACTATGAGCAATGGGGGTATGAAATGGTGTATGAAAGTTGGGGGAGGTGTATGAAACCATTGTGGGGGTGTATGAAACTTGGGGGTTGAAATGGGTGTATGAAAAAATTCATACGAGTTGATTGGGGAGGTCTGCCGTCGAGTCCACGTGGCGACGTATCATTGGACCGCAAACGGCGCGTGGTCCACACGGCCCGACAAGGCGCGTGTGGGCGCGCCCGGCGACTTTTTTTTTTTTTTTTTTTTTCCATTGTCGACACGTGTAAGCATATGATTGGTCCCATGGATTTTTGGATTTAATTTTTTAACTCAATTATTTGAGCTGAATTATCACCTATTAATTTTTTTATTTTTATTTTTTTTTTGGCCAAAAATCAGCATTTTTTTTTCCCTATAAAATGATGCAAGTTTCATTAGATTTGGACACCAAAAAAAAAAAACCATCTTTTCTCAATTTTCCTTCTCCATTTTAGCCTACATTTAAAAAAAATCATCTTTTGAGTGAAATGGATCCCAATAATAATCCTTTCAACACTCAAAGTTCCCAAAATTTTTCACCATTCAACTACAATCCTAATGATTTGAACTTGGAGAACCAAGTGTATTGTAACTTTTCATTAATTATGTCGCGAGCTAAGTGTATTGTAACTTTTCTTATTTTGAATAATAATTATCGTCATTTATCTAATTATTTAATTGCCAAAAAGAATTAATTTAGTGTAAAATATTATTTTAATTATAAATAATAATAATTATTATTATTTTTTACTAATCATAAAAATAAAGAATATATAAAAAATAAAAATAATATAAAGTAGTGGGGTATAGAATGATGAGTGGGAGGGAGATGAATTTTTTTTTTCAACTAACCATTGTAGGGGGGTTGTATGAGAGGGGTGTATAAAAGATGAGGTGGATAGGATAAAGTGTTAAAAGTGGGTGTTGAATTTTTTTTTGTGTATGAAACCATTGCTCATAGTCTCAGTAAGGACAATCTCGTTTGTCCACATATGTTATGCGCATTAACTTGTCAAAATAGCCTTTAATGGAGGGAACCTACAGGACAAATACTTCCTTTAATTTTATAAATTTAAGTCAAAAACTTATTAAATTTAAAATTACATTTATGTAAATAAATAAATAAAATTACAAATATTAATTTAAGTTTTTATTAAATTAGAAATTAAAATTAGAGCTGAACATATTTTATTTTTTATTTAATGTAGAGAGTATAATTTACTTGGAGCTGATTCGACACAAATTTACTCTCTCCGTCCCTCTTTAATTTACATAGATCGATTTTGACACAAAATTTAAAAATATGATTGAAAAATGATGTGCTGTAAGATAGTTGGGTAAAATTTAAGTAGGATAGATATAGTAAATGAGTAGTAATTTTTTTCATTAGTATTAAAAGAAATTTATTTTTAGATTTTAAAAATAAAATTAAAAAAAATCAAAAATAAAACCTTTAACATAGTAATTTTTATAAGGAAAATAATAAAGTTACAAAAAATGGCTACAAAATTTGGATTACAAAATGAGGTGTCATAATTGTATTGGTGTTTTTAATTAGAATGTGTCGGGTCCACTATCGATGTAGCTAATAAAATATCGCCACCACATCTTGTGTCTTTCATTATGTAACTTTGTTTTGTAAGTCTAGCATTGCCCTTTATATAAATCAAAATGAAATGAAAGGAGTACTCCCTCCGTCCCATTTCAAATTGCAAATACTAGGTTGGCACGGGGATTAAGGGAAAAAGTGAAAAAGGTGATGTGTTGTGAGTGTTGATAGTTGAGTGGGAGAGAGAAAGTGGGGTAGAAAATAGTTAGTGGGTTAATGGATGTGAGTGTGCAAGTGGGTTAAAACTTGCTATTTTTGGATTTTGCAATTTTAGTTGGGACACCTTTTTTGGCAAGTTTTGCAATGAGTATTAATTACAGTATTGGCCAACCATATGTCTCCCATAACTTCCCAACTAACCTCCATTCAATGGTCTCGCTTGGATCTAAATTGCACTGCAAAAATAATGTCTTCTCTTTTCTGGGAAAAAAAAAAAAAAAAAAACTACAAATAATGGTGAGTACCTTATTAATGTAGTCTGAATATCGCGTTTAAAATATACTACTCCCTCCATTTTAGTAATTAAATTTTCATTCAAAATATTTATCATTTTAGTAATTAATGTAGTCAGAATATCGCGTTTAAAATGTACCTTAATACTCCCTCCGGTCCAAAATAACTGTCTCTTTTAGACCAAAATTTTGGTCCAAAATAATTGTCACTTTTGAGCTAAATGTCTCTAATAACCTTGCATTGAAACTTGTTTTCTTTTATTAAATTGTCTTTGTGTGAGACATTAATGTAATAAAGTTGCACACTTAATAGGGGTAAAGTTGGAACTTTTTCCATTAAACTATGATAATAATTGCATTTCTTAAGAGTTGTGCAAATGCAAAAAGAGACAGTTATTTTGGACCGGATGGAGTAATAGTGAACTATTTCTTACACAAACATTTAATTGCCTAGGTAATAGGATTATTTTAGGGGTATGTAAGAATTTTTCACATGCATTAATTGCATTTCTTAAGAATTATGCAAACGCTCAAAACAAAATCTATTTTGAGACGGATGGAGTACTCTTTATGATTTATGAGAAATTAATACTCCCTTCATCTCAAAATACACGTCGTTTTGGGAGTTGATTTTTATCTCAAAATACTTGTTGTTTTACTATCTTCAAAGCTTGTATACCAATTATACCCTTATTAATGATAGTGAACTATTTCTTACACAAACATTTAATTACCTAATTAATTAGATTATTTTAGATAATATGAGACTTTTTCATATACATTAATTGTATTTCTTAAAAATTATGCAAATACTCAAAACGATATCTATTTTGAGATGGAAGGAATGAGTAGTACTATTCAGTAGATGAAATTAATGTAACTGAACTCTTATTGTATTTCATTAATAATTAATGAAATGGGTATCCATTTTAAATTTTAATCCTTTCTACCTAAATAAGTGGCATTCAATATTAGCAAAGATTATATGACAACTGGTGAAAATAATTATACTCCGTATTTGTGTATTCTCTTGAGGTAACTTGGAGGTAGGGTGGTAAAAGGTATTTCGGTTATTTAACGGGTAATTAGTGTTTGCTCTTTCCAAGCTTAAAATGTAAATATTTACTTGTTAAAGGTTGTTGACAAGTCTCATTTTTCAAAACGGATATCATTAATTGGGCAAATTGCACCATACTACCGCTAAGTTTACATTGAGTTGCAATTTGGGTCATAAAGTACCGAAAGTTGTAATTTAGTGCATAATGTTCACATAAAATTGCAATCCACTACAATTTCGGATGACTGTTATAATGGATGGATGGTAGTTAACAATAGTTAACAAAATGAATGAACAAGTTAACGGAATTTCTAAAACTTTCATTGATCACCCCTATAATTTAATAAATTTTCAATTTCCTAGTATTTCATCAATTATACCCCCAACAAATAAAAAAATAATGATTTCTTTAAAATAACAATATTTTTTAATTCTTTGAAGAGATAACAATACTTTAATAAACAAAATATAATTTTGGTTATTACAAATTAATATAATAAAAATAAAAATATGTTATTATTACGATTCAAAATGACAATTTTCTACGAAGAATTTATGCCCTATTTTCAAAAATTTACCCCAAATACCATTTCAAAACATAAGTTGACCCATATTCGGTGTTGCACCACCGTTGCCTTCTCTTGTGATTTCTTCAAATTTACTCCCTCCGTCCCAATTTAAACTTCATAAAACTTTTGGGTTCAAGAATTCAGAAAAAGTTGATGTGTTGTGAGTGTAGATGGTTTGGTAGGAGAAAGAAAAAGGGGTAGGAAATAGTTAGTGGGTAATTGTTGTGAGTATGACATGTGGGGCCCACAAATAATGAAATATAAAAAACTTTCTTTTTTAGGTTTTAAAGTTTAAAATAGGACACCCAAAATGAAAATTTTTTAAGTTTAAAATGGGACGGAGGGAGTATATTTTTTCGACTTCAGATCTGTTTATTACGGTTCAAAATAAATTTAAAATAAAAATGGCTACGGTACAAGAGACAGTTCGATTTGAGGGTTTATTGTCAAATTTTCTATTTCATTCAAAATTATTACCATGCAGTTGTTAATGTCATATGGTGTGATATTGGTAATTCTAAAGAGTAAAATTCTACTAAATGACCAAACATTTGAATGAAATAGCAAATTTGATAATAAAACCTCAAATCAGATTGTCTCTTGTATCACATCACAGCCGAGATTTTTGTTTATATTTTTTTATCATTTTGAACCGTAATAGTCAGATCTGAAGCCGAAAAAATATAGATTTGAAGAAATCATAAGAGAAGACAATAGTGATGCATCATCGAAGATGTGTCGACTTATGTTTTGAAATGGAATTTGGGGCAAATTTTTGAAAATATGGTAGAAATTCGTCGCAGAAATTTGTCATTTTAAACCCTAATAGTAACAATTTTTTTTTTTTTTTTTTTTTTTTTTTGGTTTGTTATGGTATAATTGACGGAATAATAGGAAATTAAAAATTTGTTAAATTATAAGGGTGGTCAATGCAAATTTTAGAAAATTCGTTAACCTTTCAATTCATTTTGTTAACTTTGGTTAACTACCATCCATACATTATAAGATCCATCCAAAATTGTAGTGAACTACAACTTTGTGTGAACATTATGCACTAAATTGCAACTTTTGATATTTTATTATCCACATTGCAACTCCATGTAAACTTAGTGGTAGTATAATGCAATTTGCCCTCATTTATTATTGTTCTTATTCATTTATCTTGCTTTACATGTCATACTTACACATTTGAATTGTGTATCTCATTTACCAACCATATCCCACTATCTAATTAGTGTACATTCAATCGTAAATGTTAAAGTTACCATTTTGAGCTTGGGTGTAGTATAATTTTAAATCGAATTAAATGTAAATATTACCATTTTGAGCTCATGTGTAGTATTACTCCCTCCGTCCCAAAATGATCTTCTCATTTGCCATTTTTCATTGTCCCAAAAAGTTCTTCACATTTCTACATTTTAGGCTTAAACAAAGCATGGCTAGTAAAGCAAGTGTTTATATCCTTAAAAAGTTTGAATAGTCAAACGCGAATATCATTTTGAGGCAGAGGGAGTATTTTAAAAGAACTAATTAAAATTGAATGTATGCAATTTACATGTTGATAAAGGGAGCGTTGGTAAATCAATGGGGTGTCAATTGTCACGTCTATTTTTGTGTCCACACATTGAGATTGAAACATGTTCGATTCCCTTCTTGTGAGGGTACCTCCTGAGTTAGGGGAGCGCAAAGACTAATTAAAATCGTACAGAATTAATTGAATTGGATCGAATAAAAAAATTTAGGTTGAGCAAATATTAATATTGGATCGACTTAATATAATTGAACCGAATAAATAAAATTTAGATTGAGCAAGTATTAATGATCTGGTTCTGATATAATTTTTTTAAGAACCAAATATATTTTTATGCACAAGTTAAACTCTGATATCATAATATTTCCACATGAAATTTTCTTTGTAGTTAGAACAAAAAGACCGTGCAATTTTATTAAGAAAACAAAAGTTACATATCATGCCAAAGTTTTTTTTTTTTTTAAGCAACATATCATGCTAAATTTAGGAGTTAAAAATGTAAATAATTGTTTTTATTTGAAAAGTGAATCACTAGAAACGGAACCGCAAGCAGTGCATCGGTTTTCAAGTGTAATGATCTAGTTCTGTTTTTAAATCTTTAGAATTGGATTATCAGTTTTGATTATATATAATTATTTCACTATAGGAAAATTTGCGGTACCCAAGCAGCCCAAGTCATATATAATGTCTATAGGAAGAAACAACATGCATGCAATAATTACATATGAAAGCAATAAGAAAATAACACAATATTTGTTCACTTAGTTCATCCCACGATTGGACTACGTTTTCAAGCATCGAGCAGCTACGATATTCACTAATAGCACAATATGTGGGGGTTACAATAAAGCCTATGCACTCACCCTGTGGAGTCATCAATTTCTCTATGGTTGTGTAGGAATGGGCATGTATTACATAGTAATCTGATATCCAAGAATGATAGGAGTTCAACATTCCCATACCTAAGTTTGTTCGTTACTTTTGTCTTAGTCATGAAATTGGAAATTAGATTACCAATTTTACTTTTGATTCACATACTTACCTACTGACATTATTTTTAGTACTTTCTAATATTATCTATAACATGATATAATAGTTATAATTTTTCACAAAATTAAATTTCTTTCTTAAAAAATAATGTACTTCTTCAAACCTAACTAAAATTCTATTTTCATAATTTCCAGAAATATGCAAATTATTATTCATTTCAAACTTAAGCAATATTCTTTTTTTTCTGCCTCTCAAAAATATTTTTAATTCTTAATTTATGTTCATAATCAAATTTTTAAAACATAATTTAATAGAGTAAGAAAGATGAATAAACATACATTATTCATTAAATGGAATAATGAAAAAAAAACTCCATTTTAACTACAATTGCTATTTTTTTAATTGGGTTTTTTATTTATAACTATCACTGCTAAATTTGAAGTGAATAAAAAAAAATGTCTCTACCTTGTGTCCATTACAACAACAATTGGTACTATTAGAATTAGAAAATGAGTTGGGTTAATAGAGTTAAGACTTAAGAAAGAGAGAGAGAGAGAGAGAGAGAGAGAGAGAGGGAGAGAGAGAGGAAAGATGGATATGAACTAATGGAAGATTAGGATAGAAGTTGGATTAGATTTTAGTTTTTCAAAATATTGTTGATAAGTTTTAAGTTCCTTAAGTATAAGTATGGGCATTAGAAACCCATCCTTCACCGTGGGTATCATATGACAATAATTGTAGGTATTTGATTCCCGTCAGAAACTAATACCCATACCTATATCCAGTGTACCAAACGAGGGCTTAGGGCACCCAAAGGCCTACCACTGTCTTAAGCTCTATTGTAGAGGGAAGACATGATTATCTAAGGCCCATTCATAAATAAAAACTCAAACTCAACCATGTAGGATTTCATGGGCCAATGTCTGGATTTCGGCCCAATTTTACTTTAATATTACTAGAAATCATTCCAAGTTGTTTGCCCACCCCATAAAAGATCCAGGTCAGCAATGACACGTCACCACAATCTCAACTAGACAATCTGTATAGTAATTTGGCTGGCAAACGGTCCCGTCGACTAATTGAATATTCCTACTTCATCATGTGACCAAATAATCACTCATTTTGCTTTACTCATGTGACTAATCCAACACCACTTTGCTGATTTGGCATGTATGTGAGCATGCCACGTCTTCCATTTGACAAAATGATATTGCCACCTCAGCAAATCAAAATTGTGTTTATTTTTGAGCAAGTGTGTAGGCTATGAATTGAGCTTAAGTTGGTTGGCTTTTGGCCGACTCCAACGTGAGACAAGTAAATAATTGTTGGTTTTGACTTGTTCTTTGACTTTTGAGTGTTGACCTTTTTTCACTATATAAGTCCTCTCATCATCCACACTCCTTCAAGCCACACACAATGAGTAACAAAACAATGAATTATATCACACTTTTCTTCTTTTTTATCATGTCCATGTCCATGGCCAGCCATAGTTCTCAGGGTTATAGCACCAGAACCAGAGGATGGCAAAAGGCCCACGCTACGTTCTACGGCGGTGAGGACGCTTCTGGCACAATGGGTCAGTATCTAATCAAACGAGACTAGTATTAAAGAGTGTCATGTCACTAACTTAAGGCACACGTATACTATAATGTTCACATTTGATTTTATGTTAAGCATGAATTGCAGTGATGCACGTTCAATTCAAATGTTGATTCATTTGTTAACTTGGTTTACCACAGTTTCCTCTAAATATAATTTTGTGCATGTGAAGGAGGAGCATGTGGCTATGGGAACTTGTACAGTGACGGTTATGGTACAAACACGGCTGCACTTAGCACTGCCCTATTCAACAAGGGTTCCAGTTGTGGTTCGTGCTACCAGTTGAGGTGCATTGACGACCCCAAGTGGTGTCTTGGTGGCACCATCACCATCACCGCCACTAACTTCTGCCCACCAAATTACGAGCTCGCAACTAATAATGGCGGGTGGTGCAATCCACCACGCCAACACTTTGATCTGGCTCAGCCCGCTTTCTTGAAAATTGCCAAATATCGAGCTGGCATTGTGCCCGTGGCCTACCGAAGGTATGTATGCCCCACCGCCACCTCACTTGATGAAAACATAATGTTAATGTTGACTTTGTATATATTTGGTCAAAGTTCACTTGTGTTGACCAGAGAAAAATTGAATTGGTTATATCACAATCTTAAAACTTGTGTTTTGAATATAGGGTGGCGTGTTTAAAGAAAGGAGGAATGAGATTCACAATCAATGGCCATTCCTACTTCAACTTGGTTTTGATCACCAACGTTGGCGGTGCAGGAGATATCCATACGGTGTCAATCAAGGGGTCTAAAACAGGGTGGGAAGTGATGACAAGGAACTGGGGTCAAAATTGGCAAAGCAACTCTTATCTCAATGGTCAAAGCCTCTCATTCAAAGTAACAGCCGGTGATGGTAAAACAATCACCACCTACAACGTGGCACCCTCTGGTTGGCAGTTTGGACAGACTTTTGAAGGTGGTCAATTCTAGTCAACAGCAACCATATTTCTTGATTATAGAAGATATATATAGTGCAAAAACATGATAAATAAACAATACTTCTGGGCATTTCTTATCTCTAAGAGAAAAGAATGTTGATGTGGTTATATATATATATATATATGTATACATGAAAGTGTTTTCTAAATATCCTATAAAAAAATAAAAAAAAATTATTATAGATGCTTCAGATGTTAAGCCATTTCATGATAAGATTTAAGGGGCAAAATTGGAAAATAGAACAATATAATACTAGTATTATACACCACAAAAATCATTAAATAAACACATATTGCACTCAAGTCATCTACCACAAGTGAATGTAGAGTTACTACAACTACATATATCAAGAAATTTTTATAACCAACCCTAAAAGTTCAACAAAGAGTACTTGACTCTCAAAACAATTTTCCCTTTCTCCACACCAAGCTTTCCCCCTGTTACCAACCAATGTCCCGGAGGATCCTGCGCGCTCTTGCTCATCTCTGACATGTCCACAAACTTGGCCAACTTATTAGTGCTTGACGTGTTTTCTCCAGAACCCGAGCTTGTATCACCTCCATTACTTGCAAGGGTTTTTTTTGATTTGTCATTAGGGGAGTGGTCCCACAATGATCGTCGTACAGTACAACCTGGTAACCTTGAATATAAAAGTTTCATATATAACACGTTTCTCGAACCAAAATCCCACACCCCGAGCTGTGCTCCTGTGACTATGTACACACCTGATTGGTCACCGATGAAGGTTTCGGGGCTCTCGATTGGGGAGGTGCTCACGTGAGAGAAGCTCTTCCATTTGACTGGCTCAAACCATCTGCTATCTTGCTCCTCGGGACCCTGCCATTTGGGTGCACCGATTGCCACGTGGGTGTCCCAGTAGGGTAGGAGGATCTTTGGGAGGGTAGCCAAGTGTTGAAGATGGATATTTAGGCGGTTTTGCTTGGATCCTTCTAGATATAGGCGCATGCCGGTCACGGGTTTCCGTCCAACCGATACCTGCATATATTATATGCAAGTAAATTTAACAATTTTGCCTTCATGGATGGAACCAACAAGCAAGGGTCCCGATACATTGTACTCCCTCCGTCCGAAAATAATCTTCCCATTTGCCATTTCTCATTGTCCCAAAAAGTTCTTCCCATTTCAACAATTTGGGCTTAAAAGTGCATAAACAAAACATGGCTAGGGGAAGCAAGTGTTCATATTCTTAATAAGTTTGAATAGTCAAATGGAAAGATCATTTTGAGACAGAGGGAGTATATCCATAGTAGTAGTAGTAGTAGTAGTAGTAGAGTAACAAAGCTGTGGGCTAGCTACTCCTGGTTAGAAATTCAGATGTGAATCTTTATACAGTTCTATGAGACTTATGAATAAACCCTTAAAGTTGTGCAGTGGTAGACCTACGGGATTCTGGACCTGGGGTTTAACCAAACCATCAGTCATGAGTTCAAGAAGTTGACTCGCCCCCTTGTGTATATTAGATCTCTACAAAGGTAGGGGAGGACTCGAAATAAATAGTAATAAGGGTAAATGGTGAAGGTTTAAATAACAATACCCAAATATCCTTCCTAGATAATACCCTCGCGTAGTAACTAATCACCCACAATTTCATCACTCTTAACATTTAACAATTACTATTTGTAAATATATACTCCCTCTCGTCCCAAAAAGCTAGTCCCTCTTTTTTCGTTGTTGCTACCAATGAACTTTGAGCAATAATTAAAGCTACTTTTGATTATCTTAATGAGAAGCTAAATATTAATATTAATAGTATTTATAATGGTGTATAAATAACAAGTTGTAACTATTCATTAGGATAGCTAAAAGTGGCCTAAATTATTGCTCAAAGTTCATTCATAATAACAACAAAAAAAGAGGGACTAACTTTCCGGGACAGAATGAGTACATAAAAGTTGATATGAAATGAAAAAGAATGGGTGCATGTGTGAGGTGTGCTTGCTAGGCCACGATTACTAGTGTATATGAATGGCGAGGAACATACCTGCTCTTGACTGATGTACAGCTTCTGACCCATCAAGCTAAACTGCAACGACGGACAAACAGGTTCCTTTCTTTGATGGCCGGGATGCCTGTCCTGTAGTGGGGCCCATACTCGAGGAATCTGAAACTCAAGGAAGTACCTCAGATCTTCAATCTGTGGCTTGTCTGTGCAAATTAAATACATAATAAGTCACAATCTACGTATTATTATTGTGCTAACTAACAACATTACTCATTAAAGAAGTTGAGATGCCTTACGTTCAAGATAAAGGGCTATGGCGCGAGTCAAATGGTCTTTTCCAGGTACACCTTCAAGAAGAAGTGTAATAGGACAGAACGACATCTCGATAACATCTGGAGAGTACTTGACGGTACTTGCCCATTGAGTATGCCTTTGTTCCAAATCGTCTCCTCCCCTTCGTCGGAAAATGACTGTAACATCCTGCATCAAAAATAACAGAAGTTTCTTTGTCATCAACAATACCAGGCATACAGCTACGTACAACTCACAAGCAATAAATAAGCATATCTATGGAGTTCAAACAGCTAGAGGTAATGCATATGATGCTTATTAGCAGCTAAGTGTGGTAGATGTTGAAAGCATATCTAGAAGCGATGACTAGGGAACTATAATTTTTTCTGGGGTTAAGCTAACGTTGAAGACTTAAACCCTAGCTGGAGCCGGAGAAAATTAGGTGAACTCACAGTTTATTCTTACTATTTGTCTTTTGGAATTTACTTTGCTCATAATATCCTGATTTGCTGTAAATATTACTCCATCTGTTCCTAAACGAGTGCTATTCTGGAAAAAGTAGTGTCCTTTGTCCACTTTCAATGAAAGTACTAAATTCACTTCGTGAATGACATGTCAAATTTGCACTTGCCATGATATAACGACCAAACTGAGGGTAGTTAGGTACTTATGCGGCTTGAAAGCCAAGTTCTTTAATTTCCTCCAAAAATAACGAAAACTATTTAGGCAGTGTTTAATATAAATAACAACAGAAAAGAGTCTTACATACTTCTTTTCCATTTCCATTAAGGGAAGGTGTAGCTGTAGGTTGAGGATATATCCCCTGACTATTGAATAGAGATGGATCACCACCCTGACAAAGATGAAAACATATGCAGCAAAATACAGAATGTCAGACACGAGTGTAAATTGAAGTCAGACACCATAAAGTTCTGAAAGTTACATAATTGAAAAGCTCTAAATTAACATTTCAGCACAGAGATAAAAATACTACGGAACTAACCTTTTCCTTGTATTTCAAAAGACCTGAACTTCTAATGCTTTCCGCACTAGAGAATCTCTGGTTTCCAATTTCCTGAACATAATTCTTAATCTCCATGGTAGACAAAGGTGATGACATGTGCTGTTTAACATATATCACGTCTTTACCGCCAATGGTAATTGATGTTATAACATGCGTGCCAAAGTTCTCAATAAAGCTGTTCAAAAAAAACTTTGAGAATGTGAAACTATAGATAGAAGATGCCGATAAGTAATTACTACTCCCTCGTCCCTAAATGAATGTCCAAAATCCATTTTAAGGGGCATCTAAAAATCTCTACTATTTATACAATTTAGTGGCAAAGATTTAAATATAATCTAATAGACATCTAGACTCAAGAATGGAAAGGGAGACAAGTTGCTGAAATTATGGCTAGGATCATGAAGATGTTACAATTGCTAAAGATGTCATGCTGAATTAGGGGCTTGAATAATGATTAGGTTACTTTCTTTTCTTTTCTTAAGACTATAAATAAGGGGCAGTATGGAGGAGAAACTCATCCAGAAAATAGTATTGGAAGTCTATTGACTTGGGAGAGTTCCAGCCTCTAGAATAGCTGGTAGGAGAGTGCCAACCTCTATAATTGTTGGTATTTCATTGTTCTGTAGGAGAGTCGCAGGAGATTCCTTGTTATTGTTGGTGTTCTTTCTGTTTCGTTGAATAAAATAAGTAAGTCTTTTCTTTATTATTTCAGTAGTATATTATCTGTGCCTATCAATTGGTACCAGAGCAGATTGCTGCGCAAGTTGCTGAGGAATAATGGAGTATGATGGTTATTTTTTGCTGGGAGTCGATCCACAAATCTTACTCGAGTACTCGAAAGATAGAAACGGGTTAGAAAGGAGTGCATCTGCAATCCTTGAGCGAGTGGTCCAAATAAATTCATTCGATGAATACATCAATGAGTTCCAGATTGTTCGATGTCAATTGGAGACCATAGCCTCACACATGTGCGAAGAACTGACTGAAGCTTTTGATGGATGTGTTTTTACCCATCCAAATCATATACTTTTATGACTTATTAGATGCTCAACCTTGGGTGTTTTGATGGTTTTTTGAGTGTTTATGAGTATAGGGAAGGTGCGAAAGAATGCACGGATTCATGTACGTTAAAGTGCGAAAAAGAAAGATAAAGAAAGGACCAGAAAATAATGATAAAGAGATGTGAAAATTGTGAAATTAAGCCAAATGGATAGTACTCGAAAAGAGCTTTCCAACGATATTTTGCACGTCCAAATCGGAGTTCGTATGAAGAAGTTATGGCCTACGGAAGTTTGCGCGTAAAAGGTACAAGTCATCAAAGCAATGGTACAACACCAAACCGTCCCAATCCTTACTATTGCGAACGAAACCAAGAATGAGATTGATCTTATTATTATGAGCATAGCATAGAGTGAAAGTATTTGTGAACCCAATTCGTGAATCTATTCGTTAATCTTTATTAATTCTTGGTTTATTTATTTCCTTAGTTTAATCTTATTTCTTGCTTTAGTAGTTTAATAAACAATCAAACTAAAACCCCTATTTATTTATTTTCTGTTTTTAAACATTCTTGTTTTCCAATCTAGTCTCTGTGGATTCGACCCTTGCTTGTGCATACTACTACACCGGTAACTAGTACACTTGCTAGGTAATTTAATTAGAGGGGATTTTTCTCCATCAGCTTTCTTCCTGGAACATTTCATCGCTGGAATGGAAGAAGGAAGTAAGCCTTACGTCAAAGGGCTTGCGCCTTCTTCAGAATATTGGGCTATGATGTATCTTAAGCACTCCAATGCTCAAGAAAATAAGTCCACAGAGAACTATCAAGAGCCAAAAGGTATTCAAAAATGTTCTTCTTCTATGGTTGTTGATTGTGTAAAGGATTCCCTAGAAGTTGATATTTCGAAGCTACTTGATGAAACGGGTATGGAACTCTATTCAACAAACTCAGATGCTGAAAGTTGCAATCAATTTGCACAGAGGAACAAATTGCAGCAATGAACACTAATTGTTCAATAGAATGGCCAGGAGGAAGACTTAAGAGATTGCTTGAATCAGGTGTCAAATGTAATTACGAAGTAAAAGTTTGTGGTGATCTTGAATTATCATATGAGTGGTGGGATCCAGGAGGTACCTTGTGAAACTGCAGAGGCTAGGGCTACGGTGGAAGCCACATGAGAGGAATATTCCAAGGTGCAGAATCAGTCTCCTAATATTCACCTTGAGGACAAGGTGAAAGTTTGGGCGGGAGGTAATGATAGACATCTAGACTCAAGAATGGAAAGGGAGACAAGTTGCTGAAATTATGGCTAGGATCATGAAGATGTTACTATTGCTAAAGATGTCATGCTGAATTAGGGGCTTGAATAATGTTTAGGTTACTTTCTTTTCTTTTCTTAAGACTATAAATAAGGGTAGTATGGAGGAGAAACTCATCCAGAAAATAGTATTGGAAGTCTATTGACTTGGGAGAGTTCCAGCCTCTAGAATAGCTAGTAGGAGAGTGCCAACTTCTATAATTGTTGGTATTTCATTGTTCTGTAGGAGAGTCCTAGAGTCCTTGTTATTGTTGGTGTTCTTTCTGTTTTGTTGAATAGAATAAGTAAGTCTTTTCTTTATTATTTCAGTAGTATATTATATGTGCCTATCATAATCTTGTAATCCTCTTTCCAAACATTTTGTTTTGCAAGTATAAAGAGACTAATGAAAAAACATTTAGGTAAAGAAAAAAAAAACATTTAGGAACAAAGTTATTTTCAAAAAAGACATTCATTTTGGCACAAGAATTTCTGAAAATGGACATTGATTTAGGGACAGAGGGAGTATGAGATACATACCTTGCTAAGGCAGGTGGATCCCATGATGTTGGGACTGCCCTTCTGACACTTTCTCGCAATACGAGAGAGGACTTAACGAGCTCAACCTTAGCCAATGGCAAGAAGAAACCATCCATACAAAGGGTCTTTGTGGTTGCAACATCAATATGCTTAGAACCAGTTAGACTGAATGCAGCATTGAAGCTACCGAGAGGAATGTCACCTGATAGATTCGCCTTCTTATTGTAGTACTCAACCATCTGCAGTAAAAGATCACGACAAATATATTACGAAAGATAGTGTCGGTATGCACCAAGCCCATCTCCTAGTTTCTATAACGGTCTGTTATTACCTCTTTTTAGCACGGCGACAATCAAGCATCCAAAACTAACATAAATGGGGGGCTCGATCAAGAGGCTTACGACGTTACATGGTTGAGAAAGGGCATGGATGATGCTAGTTTTAGGCCAATGGGGTTACGACCCTTTTCAAAATCTCAAACATATCCCCCTTATCAAACCATTTTCTCAAATTACTAGTACATCAATAAACCAATTTCAACTTTCAAAATCATTCATGTTTATAACCACTCAGCACTAAGAAAATACAAGAAAAAAATGCTGATAGTGCGAAGAAATCGACATGTATCTATTAGAATCCCGACAAATTGTTCTATTCTTACGCAAGCAAATAATAATGAGAATCTAAACTGACGCAAATACAAACAAAAAGGCTGTGTTAATATGTACCTCATGATAATTACAAACACCGGAACCGTCACGCCCATATGTCTCCTGAGAGTTCTTGATATCCCTTGAAACATTGGGCACGACCACGTTTTCGTATAACCATAGATCCCTTGTGTGCTCTTCATCAACTTCCACAACCCTAGAACCCGCTACTCCTTTACAATATAGCAATCTGGTATCAAAATTTACATCAAATCCCCTACCGAGTGCCTGTACAGAGTTCTTAGCCGTATGCAAAGCTGCTGCATTTTCTTCCATTTCATCACAAGGTTCTCAAAACCCAATACCCAAAATCCAGTTCCAAGCACACCTCCAACTATACACAAGCCAAAATCCAATACCCAGTTCCTTTCTTAGGTTAATTATCAGAAACCACTGAAAATTCTTGAATCCCAGCAATCAGAAACCGATTTCAAGTAAACCTAATGTCCAATCAAATACCCAAATTCTTTCCTAGGACCAAACCCTTAATTCAGTGCAGAACTACAAAAACAGAATTCTAGAAACCAAACAAGAAAAGAATTTAATCTTAAACACCCTGAATACACAAAAAAAAGTTGAAATTCAAGTCTTCAATTCGCCACGTGAACTTTCAGCTTCCAAATCGAAATCAGAAAACACAGATTCGACCCTCTGAACGCATCATATCCACCTCAAGATCCTTGATTTCTCTCTCTCAATCACTCGAACTCGCAGTTTCTCTCTTTCTCTCTCTAAATCTAAAATCATAGTGTAATCTAAACCCTCGTCATTAATTTTTCCTTGGAACTTTCCCTCGTGCTAGTCTACAGAAATAAAAATGTGGGGGGAATGAGCCATTGACTCTTCTGACCTGACTCTCAACCTGATGTTTCCTGGCCGTTGACTTTGCATACACGGCACGGGTGGTCTTGATGTAATCAAGCGGTGGACAAAGAATGGATTGAATTTTGATTAGCTTTATGTAAGTGAAAGGTTTTACCTAATAGGTTCACCTAATAAACGGAAAAAGAAACTATTGGTACTCCCTCCGTCCGGGCCCAAGTTTCACCGTTTTGAGAATAGCACAAGAATTAAAAAATAGTGATAGAGTTGAAAATAGGTTGTGAGAGGGAAGAAGTAAGTGAGTAGGACAAGTGAGACCCATAATTTAAATGTGTGAGGCGAAAATGTTAGTGGGTATGACAAGTATGGACCACAATTTAAGTACGTGGGTGGGGTTGACAAGTGAGACCTACGTTTATAACCATTTTAGAAAAAATTGAAGCTTTTAATGGTACAGTCTTTTGAGTAAAAGGTGAAGTTTCTACTAGGACGGAGGAAGTATTGAATTTTGATTATCTGAATCAACATAATTTAAGCCTCCAAATTTATTTTACTTGTTGAAAATTTTGCTTGAATTTTGATTAATATTTTATATTCATTTAATAAAAAATAAAAATATGTTATTTATTGTATATTTTAATGGTAATTATTATCATAAGTATTTTACTATTTCATTGGAATTTTTTTCTAATTGACAGAAACTTGGTGAGACGGTCTCACACGTGAGATGGGTCTCATTGAGAAATAAAATAGTTTGTCCCTATCGACGGGGCGGAACGAAACCCATCTCACTCACGTGTGAGACCGTCCCACACGAACAAAGAAGACTTTCTCCTTCTAATTTTAAGTGTACAAATAAATTAACCATAAAATGTAGACGATCAATTTAAATAGACTGAGTGCTATTTTCATGTCATTAGGGTGTAATATTTGACCCGAAGCCAAAAGATCATGATTGATAAATAAAAGTTAACAGAAAAATCTAAATAGAGAAAACTGCTCTTTGATTTATCACGTGAGTTGTAAGTAGTAAACATTGAATGTGAACCTAATTATGTTTTGTGATGAACTTTTTGATCAAATTTTGGACTTGAATATCTTTCTTTGTCGTCTTGTTTTGAATGCCAAAATCAAGAACACCACCGACGGTTAATGCATTGGAAAACATTTTAAAACCAATTTTTGTTTACAAACTTTTGACTCGTGGGACATGTAATCAAGTAAAGCAAAGTTTCGAATTAGATACAGAAGATGTGTGTTCAAACTTATCAAAATAATGTAGGATGAGTCTTTTGACTTCAATCTGTCAATTAATGACAGTCCAAGCTGAAACTGCAATTATGCTCATAAAACAATATCACCAAGGACTGAACAATGCTTAAGATTTTTCACTCAAAATATTATCTTATCAAATGTAAAACATGAACAAAACAAAGCACATCTCTCTGATGGTACAAAATTTAAATGGGCAGCAGCCTCATCACAACAACCAACGACCCCGACGATGATCAAGTACAAACAAAATTCAACAATCAAAAGGCACACACACAATCTCTAACCTGCACCCATAATAAGTTCTCCACAGATAGAGAGATTACAGAAACAGTGACGGAAAATTTTTGAGCTATAGTCTGCATAATAGATATGTAAAGTCTAGCGCCTTCGCATCCCTCGTCCACCACGGCCACCACGCAAGCCGCCACCACCGCGTCCTCTTCCACCCATGGCACTGGAAGCAGCATCTCCCTGGGCACTCTCAGACTGCAACACCACCAAAATAGCAGCAAAGGCACCATTAATTAACAGTTAATGGTCATAACTACCAAATACACAGAAAATGTTGCATAGTACTCCCTCCGTCCTCAAAAGATAGTCCCATTTGAGTTTTGGCGGTCAACTTAATTGAACTTTGACCAAAGTTCTTCACAAATTTGATAGTCCGCGTTAAATTTGAACAAGTGTTAATTGAATTGACCACCAAAAGTCAAATGGGATTATCTTTTCGGGATGGAGGGGGTATTTGCTTGAACAAGCAAATATGGTTGATTCAAGTGGCGATATGATAAGAGCAAAGACCTCCCTGAATAATACTCTAGCCCATGAACTCGTCCCTTTTAAATCATTGTACAAAACCAGCACTCTCTACAGCTAAAAAACATATGCAACTGCACAAACTTCCAAAACTATATTGAGCAAGACTCAGAAGTCAGAACTAATCGCAAATTGCTCTCTCCAACACAGAACAAGCTTCGCCATCATCAAAACCTACCCAACCATCTCCGCAAAAAGACCGCCAAAAATTCTTTACAATTTTCCAGGTGCGTTCAATTAAAAACTCAAGGACTTGTGTTCATAAGCTTAATTAACCCACATTGACTTGCTCCATTCAATATTTATTGGCTACTAATGAGGGTGTTTTGATTACAAGGGGAGATTATTGATACAAGCAAGACTCAACTTGCAGTTAAATGGATCCGGGAGTATTATTTACAAGTAAATGGTGGCACACATCATGCATGTTTTTGACATTAATTTGTCATCAAAATAGCTTTCTTTTTCTTTTTTGTAAGCGGGTTTTGGGAGGGAGGGGGATTATCTTTTTGGGTAATTTATGAAATGTGAAGATAAAGTAGTTTTGCGTGATTCAGCTGTCACTATATCACAATAAAATAACATTACCTTTGGGTTCTTGACAGTCTCATCCACACTTAAAATGAGGCATGAAGCCTCAGTAGCAGCATTTATAGCATTGATCTGTAATGCATGATTTGTAGTCAGCACACCATCACAGAGGTCAAATTAAACAAATCAAATAGACAAAAGCATAATACAAGTATGTAACGAGTACCTTGACAACTGCTGGTTCCCACACGAAGTTGGCAAATGAATCAGCAATTCCACCAGTATTAATATCAACTCCATAAAGCGCACCCTCACCTATTAATTATATTTTCAGCATTAGTAACGAGACTTGTGTTGAAGAAGAGGCATCAGCATAAGGTAACATGACCACCCCCCTCCAAGAAGTCCTCAACAACAGAGAATAGATTGCATAGTTATAATTATAAAGAGGCTAACCAGAAGGAAGTGCATGCTTCTGTCTCAATTTGTTCAGAACGTCAGTAGCATCAAACCCAGCATTGTCACACAACTGCCTCGGAATCACCTGTTGCATATTGGGTAAATGCACGTTCAGCTACTTACTACAGTACTGATGAAACCTTATGACAAAAGGTTCACAAAAGTGAACTGCTGATATAAAGAGGAAAGTTGTGTATGAAACAATTGGTCTCTGGAAGGGTAGAGCTCCCAGAATATTGAAACAGAAAAAAAAAACATTGTGTTTTTGACATTATGGAGCCAGACTTCAGCCAACAACAAATAATTGCACACAACCAACCAGAAAAACTAGAAGCAAGTTTTTAAACTATGATATTCAGGTCTCAAATTTGGTTTGTCTTAAGTTACAAGCGAAAAGAGGAAGTGCCAATCTCTCGGAAGCGATACCGGGAAAAAAACGACAACGTACTTTCAAGTAATAATAAAACTTCACTAACATAGATACTTGAAGCTATGTTCTTGGCATACATCCTCAAACTAACATAGCCAAGGCCACAGCCACCAACAGCCACTTGATTAATATATTTCACTTCTAAACGGTTCATTGCTTGACAAAAATGCTAACTGCTATAAGAAATGGTTCTGGATCAACGGAGATGCTAATATATAATATAAATGAGGCTTGTATTAGGGGTGGCAATTTCTTACCAATGGGTATACCCATTAAGATTTTTATCATGCTTTAAAATATTTTACGTTGCATCTTGTACAATAGTTTAAAGTAATATTTTTTTAATGGATAACACACATTGGGTAACCGAAACACCCATTTTGCCAACCCCTAGTTTGCGTCTCTAAAGCCTTTAGGATTGTCTATTAGAGAGTTTCTAAGATTATTTACAGCCAAATTTACCACCTTATCCAAGGAAAGAATTATGTATATAAGACTGTAACAACCACCAACTTCATACAAATCTGTATAAGATGAAAAATGAAAATGTAATTAACCACCCATGAGTCAAGTAATGGGAGAGAGGACATCGAGAAGATACAACCAATCATGTCTACTTAAAAAAGAAAGATAAAAAAGAACTCATTTTTGCAGTAATATCTTCAGCACAAAATTAGAGTCACAACCAAGAATCCATTAAGCCGTAAATGATACTCCCTCCGTCCCAGAGTATATGTCCACCCTCTCATTTACACGGAAATTAAGAAATTGAAGAAGTGATGCAAGTGTTGTGAGTGTAAAAGTAAAGTAGGAGAGAGAATGAGTGGGAGAGAATAATAAGTTGATTGGTGTTGTGAGTATAAAAGTAAGTAGGAGAGAGAATGAGTGGGAGGAATAGTAAAGATTCTTTGCCATTTTAGGAAGTGGAAATATATACTCTGGGACAGACTAAAAAGGAAAGGTGGACATATACTCTGGGACGGATGGAGTAGGTACTTGTTCAAACTTAACAATGCAAGTGCGAAATGAATCTAGCGAAACCTCAATGTTAAAACTAAAATGATTACAAATCAATTGATGGGATAGTTCATAGAAGTATACACACCAGCAACAATAAGGAGCAAGAATGTTAACTCTACATATAGCAAAAAGAAACTAAGAAAAAAAAATCACAACACCCACCTCAAGAGCTTTCGCATAAGAGTTAATAAATAGCTGGGACTTTCCAGCAATTGTCCTGGCATGCTGTCTCAGGTACCGGCTAATCTCCATCTGCGACCAACTAGAATGTTCAAAATCATGAAGATAAAAACATCCTCAACTTTGTTTGTCTAGAGACAAATATCAAACTCACATCTATAGCACCCCCACCAGCAACAACAGTAGAGTTCTTCATTGCCCTCCGCACAATCATTATTGCATCATGTAAACTCCTTTCTGCTTCCTCGATAAACTATAGGATCATTCATGAAATCACATTAGATTTATGCATAGTAACACATTAACATACCATTAACCTTTGTCGTAACAGCAAACCTGATCAGCTCCACCACGGAGAACAATAGTAGCTGTCTGGCCTAGAGGGCAGCCACTGAATATGTTGAACCGCTCATTTCCAACCTGTCGCTCCTCAAACAACTCACAAGATCCTAGAACCTTTATCACATTTCAAAGTTCAACAGCTTTAGGCAAGCCGAATAGAGAAGCAGAAACAGATTGACGTAATTCTAAAATGTCTTCTATAATAATGTATTGATTTTCTAAAATCAAATAGAAAGGCCAGAATGAAACCTCATCAATCACATTGTTAACAGACGTTTGTATAGTACCACCACTCGCGGCTGCAACCCTCTGCAAGTCCTCTTCTGCAACACGGCCAGCACAAAAGATATCTCGGTCTGCAAAATACTGATAACAAACAAGCCAATTAGAGAACCATACTGTTGTCACATTATGTAATACACTAATACACATTTTATATCTTCCATCATTTTATGCTTATTCACCTCGTAATTTGCACGCTAGAAGTACAAACTAATCATGATATTACCATTGAGGGACATATATACAGGGGGGGGGGGGAAGTGATTCATCAACTCCAGAGGTGACTCAATGGTAAGAATTAAGGCTTCAGTAAGCATGAGGTCTTGGGATTGATCTCTCCCCAGGCCCTTTCAGGGCAAAAAAATGAAAGTTCAAAGCACAGATTACTAAGTCTTTACACAAGGGGATAATAGTACAAAATGAATCTATATATGTGAAATGTTGCACCTGTGTGCCCAGATCACCGATCGCCAGACGTGATAAAACAATTTTCGCCCCGCTCTTCACACATTTATCCAATTTATCATATATAATATTCCATTCAGCATCAACAATTGACTGATACTGCAAAGGATCTGAAAGCCTGTAACATAAAGAACAAGCTGTTGAGGACAAAAGGCATATTAATGGTGATTAAAGTAGTTATCCCACCTTATCTCTGCATTTTCTTTTTCTGATTTTAGTTCCAATTCAATGTTCAGTAGGAGTATCTTAGGATTTAAGAACTTCTTTGGCTGTTGTTCAAAGCCTGCATACGAGAATGTCTTTTTAAAGGCGACACCATTTACAAGGAAGGAATCTCGCATGGTACCTCCAGGGACCTACAGAAGAAAATCAATCTTTAAATAACAAACACATAGAATTAGGAATTGATGAAATTGAAAACACTACTGCAAGCACAATTGACCAATAAGCTAAAATATGAATCACAACATATCATGTAAAATTGGATACCTTTTTTATCCCAATCATGTTCAGCCGATCATCATTTCCAATAGCAATAACAGCATCAACAACCATTTTCGCAAAAAAATCCTTCTCTCCACCAATGAGCTTTGAAGAGAGTGTTGTTGCAGCACAGTTGGCCAATAAGCTTCTCTTTTCTTCTAAACTTTTTCCCTCTATACTAACAGCTAATTCTTTAATCTTCTCAATGGCCTATTGAATACAATGAAAAGTTAAAACGAGTGAAGCCGAAGCCTAATGACCCTACACTGTGAAGGTAAAATAAACTTTTTCCAAGTAAAATAAAACAAAATAAAATATAATGCATGCAGATTGAAAGAACATACCAAATTGCAAGCGGTTCGGTAACTCTTAATCAAATTTTGTGGGTGGACTCCATCTTCAATAAAAGGCTTTGCCTCCTTCAAGAACTCCCCTGCAAGGAGAACTACCGTAGTGGTTCCATCACCAACCTGCAGTGTCATCATGTAAGGAAACAAATTTCGTAGGAAGTAAATAGAAAGTAGAGACATGATTTGAAGCAAGTCTATAGCAGATGATTAATCATGATAATCGATCATTTAGGTCATGCAGTGACTATTATCTGTATTTCCTGCTTCACAAACCACATTAAGTAGTATCATGAAAAAAGGTGGCACGTACCGGCCTGGCGATCAAAGACTCATTCTAAGCAACCATAACTTTTTTTGGTCAGATACGGCTACAACAGTATTTGAATAGGCACATACAAGTAGGGCGGCTGATGTAGTAACATGTATTTTTAAGCCTCTTCGGATCATAAGTATGACTCTCAAATGCTTAGCTTGGAATATCAAACTGATGCATATGGCTCACTAATTATACTTATAGAGAGCTATCTCTCAATGAACAAGAATAAATAATAAGAAGGATATCTAAGGAATCTTAGACGAGAGGAGAGAGACATGAAGATGAAAGACCAGCACACTATCAACAGACAAATAGATGGTTACACTAATAGCTTATGGCGCTCAAAGATGGCTATGTTAGCTAATAAAAGCATGACACCGGGATGCCCTTTTGGTTCAGGTAATTAAGCTATGGTTTGGGACAGAGTAGTTTTTTTTTGTATATTGGCAGAAAACTGCCAAAGAAGGTCTCCATGAGCTTACACTAACGGAAATAAAAGAGAGATACAATTTCAAAAAAAAAAATGAATAATTTGCAGGAGATACCTATATCTATATGCACTAAACATGTAGAGAAGTGGGTTCAATAAGAGTTAAGGCAAAGTTCATTACAGCATCTCACAAAAAAATCCCCTCAAAATCTGTAATTGAAATTATACATCTCTGCATGGTTATATTCAAAGTGATGTTACCAAATGTTAACTAGAAGCAAGCTCATATTGAGAATACTAAGACAGCGTCCAAAAACAGAGCTCAAACCAAAACCCAAATCAGATATGAAAAAATGCAAATAAAAGAGGCCTAGCTTTAGTCACGTCTTATCAGTCGAAATCATTCCTCTGATAAAATAAAAAACAGAGCCATAAGCATACAATGGGTTTCAACATCCACACCCGTAGTTAAATCTAATAAAACCAAACTAAAATTTTCTATTTGTTTAATTCTTCCCATGCATCAACCAAAAATCGTTAATGCAAGAAGGGAGTAAAGCAAGATAGCTCAAATTTACATCTAAAACTTAAGTGCCCAGACAGAGTTTATACTTAGTGGATAGTGAGCCACAAAATTCACCTTTGAAACCACCATCAGCTGATAATCAAAGTTAGAACTTAAGATGATGAATAATACTAGGGGCACAAAAAAGTCACAAAATCTTGCTCACAAAATCCTAGGTGTAATGATTTAATTGGTGTTTTTAATTAGAGTGTGGCGGGTCCATTATCGATGCAACCAATAAAATATCGTCACCTCATGTTGTGAGCAAGATTTTGTGAACTTATTTTGTGCCCCTAGCATTGCTCTAAGCTGATACTTCAGGCTACCTAAAAATTAATTCTTTTTTACAAGTGCACACTTTCCAAACTCAATAACTACTAAAAAAAATATATGACTGAGCATGACAAAAAACTATGAAGTGTATTACCTCCGAATCCTGGGATTTGGCAATGTCGACAAGGATCTTAGGAGCAGGGTGGACAATGTCAAGCAGCTTCATTATAGTAGCACCGTCGTTAGAAATGGTAGTGTTTCCCCTGTCATCATGGATCAACTTGTCCAACCCCCTCGGTCCGAGTGTAGTTCGCACAACATCAGCCACAGCCATACACGCATTAATGTTACTAATCAACTGTGGCTTTCCTTGGGACGTATCTGTTCCTTCTTTCAACAATATGATCTGTGGTTGCTGTTGTTCAAATACAATAACAGTGAAATCGATCACTCATAACAGTCAACCTAACCTTCCATTGTAAGCACTAATAGTAAATTGAATCGATAAAGAGCAGAAATGGATACAATGAGTGTGTGCGTAAATACAGAAAGCGGGAGAGGGAAGTTACCAGCATAGCTGCCATGGCGACTGACGAGGTTAAGGAGAAGGCGTCGTTCAGTCAGATCCCGGTGGCCGGCGGCGATGCAATCGTTGCAGTAGAAGGAAGTGAGCTTTAGGGTTTGTGTAGGCAGACCCGCCCAGTTGGATTTGTATTGTGTAGAAGGTGCCTTTGGTGTAGACTATAATATATGGGGTACATTTTTACTTTTAACCCTCCTAGTTGAGATTTTTGGTTTTAATGCTCCCTTAAGGTGTGGGACTATACAATATAGACCTTAATTTTGTCAGGAGGATAAATATAAATTTATAGAGGTTAAACCAATTTTCTATTGAATAATTGCTAAGTGATATAATGTGCTATACTTTTTATTACACAGAAGATAATGTACCACCTACTAACAATACAATGAAACATACGTTTTGATCTGATTGTAAATAATGCAACTGAGTTTGATAACGAATCTCATTAACAAAAAATGATGGTGTGTATAATATTTTAAGTAACAACATTTACGGAGCTAGACAACCCATTATATGTGCTAACACCCGTTAGTTATTTAACATGAAGCATCACACTTTTTAAAGAAAAAACACCCTCAATTAAAACCCCTATCACTCATGGATCTCCTTTCACATTAACTCCGAAAATGGAGAGGAGATTCTCAGTAACACCTTTTGTGTACCACTTGTTTACCACAAGTGATCAAACGGTTATAAGTTATTAACACTAAAATCTTTATAATGTCAACAATGATGCATAGTCGTTGGATTACCTGTGGTACACAAAAGTGGTATAGACGATTTCATCTCCCGAAAATGATATCTTCTCCAAAATTGCCACCAAATTGACACATTTTAATTTTTCATTCACACTGTTTCAATTCACCATGCATTACAATTAGGCCCCATACTCAAACCAAACACAATCTATCCTTCACAAACTCAAGCAATCTGTTCGTAAATCATAGTTTTTTTTAATATTTTCAATTTCAGCCTTTTATTTTCGTACAAATTCAGTTTCCACAATAGGGTTCAGGAAATTCGTTATCCAAAATTGTTTCTTCACAAAAGCACAAATGTAATTGTTGCAAAATGCATCAAAATTGATTACAATTATCTTCGATATTGAAAACATAGTTGACAAAGAAAGAATTCGCTAAATTGCGATTTAAGTTATTATGGAGGAAGTATGGTAGTTAACGTGGTAAGGTGAAGGACGGTGGTTGTTGGATTTGAGATGGATGAAAATGAAATGGGTGTGTTTATTTAACGGGAATAAAGTTCTTCTTAACAAATTTAGTGCATTCATATGTTTATCTTTTTCTTATGTAGCGTGCTGACCACGATATCATGCTAGCGTTCCTGTTAACTTTATAGTAAACACTATATGATATATTGCATTGATTTAAAGTATAAGTGTTACATATTTTGATAATTCACCTACTGGGTCTCGACAGAGGATGGAGCCACGTCGACCATTTTTATGGGTATATAATTTATTGGGTCATTTCCATCAATTTTCAGTAGGATCATTTGAAATTTGGTCGTGTTCATTTTAATATTGTCATATGTGAAACATGTGATATCTCTGAAATACGTAATGGTGAATTTTGAATCATGGGAAATTGAAATATAAAATAGTTGTATGTGACGAAACACATATGAAATATTATCCAATTTTTTATACTAACTTAATTTATATTGTTTGAGTTTATAAGATTGAGATTGCTTAATTGTCCTTACTCCATATTGTTAGGAAAATAAAGGTTTTATTGAAAATGACGGGAAAAAAAAACTGAATATGGGGACGGATAAGACGAGGATGGCGTTGGACACAATTTTCGTTAGAAGTCACGCACTGGTGCTAACGATTATTTGCAATCTTCTCGTAAGATGCAACGGTTTTGACTGTCGTTAAAGAAGCACTTCAAACTAACGACCCCGACGAACAAATCTGAATGTTTGGAACTTATGTACTTAAAGGGAATAATGCTTCAACATGCTTTTCTCTTGCTAAATGCAATAATGCTTTGGATGTTTGGAGCGATTGGAACTGAACATTATGGGGACTATTAATAGTTTATGAAAAGTCACAGGTACTTGTTGAGGAATATGCATAATTTTGGGCGGACGATTCCTGGCCGTCAAACCACACCTGATCGAGGAACCAGTTTTAGTGAACCGGCTATCCAGTGTGAACGGGTGTATTACCCTAACCGCTTCAACTGCACCTGATCCGCACCCATACACGAACGGACACATATCTGATTCTCCCCAAGCCCATATACTAATTCGGCCCAACACGCAGCCCGCCCCAACTGGGCACCCTAGACCGAACCATCATCACGCCTGAACCAAGCCGTCACTACATCAAACCAATGGAAGCACCAAATTGTCGGTTCGACCTACGAGATGAATCAACCAGCTAGGCGAGCGGGACAAAAATTTAAGGCTCCTCAACTGCTAATGCGTACATGCAAAGGACACCCTAAACCACTCAATGTGCCTTTTGCGCGGGCTCGATGCACCATCCTCATGGAACAATTTGAGTTAGTCCAACACTAGCCCAATTGCCCACTAGTTTTCTTGCTTGGCCCAACGGACTACTTAGCTTGCATGGTCGGAAACCCACACTTGATTAGTACCTCATTGGATGGGTAGCTTAAATAATGTAACTTTTCAAACAAAAAAAAAATGGTGGTTTAGAAAAATGTTAACATCTTGGTAACGAACTTAACACACGTTAATAAACTAACACTCGTTGATCCCCATCTTCCCTAACCTCACCTCTAGCTCCACCCCCTCCACCATCAATCACAAAACCAACTCCCCATCCAACATTATTTGAATAAAAAATGTTACTCCCTCTTTCCTAGAGTATATGTCCACTTTTTATTTTTAGTTTGTCCGAGAGTATATGTCCACTTTTTAAAATGACAAAAAATCTTTACTATTCTTCCCACTCATTCTCTCTCCTACTTACTTTTATACTCACAACACATATCAACTTACTATTCCCTCTCACTTTCTATCTTACTTTACTTTTACAATCACAACACTTACATCATTTCTTTCATTTCTTAATTTCCGTGTAAATGGAAGGGTGAACATATACTCTGGGATGGAAGGAGTAATTTCTGATTTCCTTCATTAATTTTCCGCTACCATCTTCTTCTCCAACACAAACCCAAAACCACCCAAAAAATGCTTGCTTCTTCTAACCATCGCTTAGATCTATAAAGCAACCAATTATCTGGATATGTCAATTGTGTTGTTGATTTCTAATTTCAACTCGGTTGAATCAATCTTCCCTTGACCATTAAAGAAGCCTTCTGTTTATTTACAGGTGGGTGTTCAAATCTCCAACTTAGACGGCAATCGGCAAAGCAGCCATTTTTGAAAGAAAAAAAAAATCCCAAGTCTAGGCTTCAATTCAACAATGATGGCACAAATTTGAGGGTCAATTGTGTAACGGCCTGAAAAATTCTAATTCCATAAATGTCAAAAAGTCACAATTACATCTCTAAAATATTATATCTCTAAAATACTATACAAAGCCTCACTAATCATCTCAAAATGCTCTCAATCAATTCCTTGATGCCCCGAACCCCGGTCAACGGTTAATTGCAAAAGGCCAAACTGGAGGGGGGTGAGCTGGGGGTGGAGATAGGCATAAGGGCAAACCCGCCCGGCCCGGCATTATTTTTCACTAACCCGCGGGTTAACGGGCTTCGGCACGCCCGTGGCGTGTGAGCCCGCGGGCTGGACCCGGCCCGACCCGCTTCTTCAATGTGACTTAGGCCCGCCCGTCGGCCATTGGGTTTAACCCAAAGGGCTTGAACGGGTTTTCTTTTTAAAAAAAAAAAAAAAAACTGGAAAAATACATAATTTTATAAAAAAAATATTTAAAAATTTAAAGACTTTAAAATTTAATTTATAATTTAGTAAAAATATAAGTAGCCTTTATTCCTTTAATAATATTAGTATGTTATTAAAGAAAATAAAAATAGTGAAAAAAGTTTATAATTGTAATGAATAATTTTTTTAAAATATAAACATATTCCATTTTGAAAATATAAACATACTCCATTTAAAAAATTATAATAATTAAGTAACAATACAAATGCATAAATAAATTAATGTAGTTACTTTTTATAAATAATATAAACTATTTCCATAAATTCAAATAAATAAATTAATTAATTAATTTTGAAATTTCAAGAGCTACGGGCGCGGGCCGTTTCACGGCCGGCCCGTTGGATATATTGAAGGTCCGGCCCGCCCGTTAAATGCAAGGGCCAAGGGCCGGGTTCGGGAGGCGGGCTCACGGGCTAAGGGTTTGACGGGCGCGGGTTGACGGGCCGACGGGCCGCCCGCGGGCTTGGGCCCGAAATGCCCATCTCCAGCTGAGGGGCTCAGTAAGAAAGGGGATACACAATATCACAGAAGCCAATGGAACACAAACACCAAATAACAATGTCCATGAAATTATAATATGGACATTCCAATAAGACTCGCATTTTCATGAACCGAATAACCGATCAATCATATTTTACAGTCCGATGTACTAATTATGTTCGGGCCCAGTAGTTTAACCAAATTAACCGAATTGTTGGCCGCCCTCGACGGAGCCGGACCCAACACAAACACAATAACCGAGTCCTCTGCGACCATTACATAATTAACTATATCGCAACTGTTCCATATAACAAATCCATATTTGGGAACAAATAACACATAAAGCATGCTTTTCAAATAACAATGACAATAACCGAGCAATTTCAATTCCAAAGCAATAATCAAATGGGACCGAACAAATGAACTACGTATCAATAAAATTGAGTACTACGATAAGACGGGTATAAAAAGAAAATGACACGGAATCAATACTACGTATTCTCCCTTACTTCAAAATAAAATACTAAATGCGAATCTCCAAATAATCCACCAACTAAATTGATCTACAAATAACTCGGCTCAGTCTCTCATTCTCTGGACATGGAGCTTCCTACCAAAATACTATTATAAGAACACTTTTGTACACAGCAATCTATTATATAACCCTACATTAGAATGCCTTAGGTGAGTCAGCTAAGAAGAAATGGGGGAAAAATACGAATTTTTTCTCAAATAATTCCTTTATTTTTAAGTATTTACCAAAGTACCACCCTTTTCAAAGTATGTACCAAAATGACCAACTTTGAGGTAATTCGCTTATAGGAAAAGCGAATTACATAATTCGCTAATCACAAAAGCGAAATGATAATAACAGTCAAAATCTTAAATTTATCATTTCTCTCTACAAATTCACTAAAAAACCTAAAATAAATAACATCAAACACAAAAATGACATATAGATAGAGATCTTGGTGTACCTTTTTGCTTGATTTGAGTATTTCAAGAAATGGATTTGCAAAATCCTCTCCTCTTTGCGTCCCTTCTTCTTTCTCTCTCTATTTTCAGATAAGATGGAGATATAATGAGCAGCACATACTGAAACCTTATCTTATTGTGTGGGTTTAATGTAATTCGCTACTTGAAAAAGCGAATTAACGTAATTCGCTACTGCAGGAAGCGAATTATCTTAACCTTAATTAACCCCGTAATGTAAAGCGCGCCTAATCTGGTCAAAGAGTAATTCGCTTTTGGCATTAGCGAATTACTTAATTCGCTTTTTCTAGAAGCGAATTACTTCAAAGTTGGTCATTCTGGTACATACTTTGAAAAAGGTGATATTTTGGTAAATACTTAGAAATAAGGGAATTATTTGAGAAAAAATTCGAAAAATACACCTCCAAGTAGCTTTTGTGAAAACCGTACACCTCATTCTAAAATTGAACTTGCTGTAAAAACTCCAAATGGGCGGGTCCCACATGCTAAAGAAATATCCCACTTCTCTTAGTTCAAGGCGTCCACCTAGGCTTTAAATTATAATTAATTTTATTTGTTTTTCGATCTGTCCCAAAATGTCGTGCTTAATTTCAGGATGTCGCAATCTACCCTCCTTAAAAAGAATTCGTCCGCGAATTCTACTTAATCTAGCTTTCAATTATCTTATTCGAATACCCCAAGATCTTATCCCCGAGCTAGCTCACAAGCCTTATGGTCGGGGTACCGCTCTGATACCAACTGTAACGCCCCGAAAAATTCTAATTCCATAAATGTCAAAAAGTCACAATTACATCTCTAAAATACTATACAAAGCCTCACTAATCATCTCAAAATGCTCCGAATCAATTCCTTGTTGCCCCTAACCCCGGTCAACGGTCAACTGCAAAAGGCCAAACTGGAGGGGGGTGAGCTGAGGGGCTCAGTAAGAAAGGGGATACACAATATCACAGAAGCCAATGGAACACAAACACCAAATAACAATGTCCATGAAATTATAATATGAACATTCCAATAAGACTCGCATTTTCATGAACCGAATAACCGATCAATCATATTTTACAGTCCGATGTACTAATTATGTTCGGGCCCAGTGGCTTAACCGAATTGTTGGCCGCCTTCGACGGAGCCGGACCTAACACAAACACAATAACCGAGTCAACTGCGACCGTTACATAATTAGCTACATCGCAACTGTTCCATATAACAAATCCATATTTGAGAACAAATAACACATAAAGCATGTTTTTCAAATAACAATGACAATAACCGAGCAATTTCAATTCCAAAGCAATAATAAAATGGGACCGAACAAATGAAATACGTATCAATAAAATGGAGTACTACGATAAGACGGGTATAAAAAGAAAATGACACGGAATCAATACTGCGTAGTCTCCCTTACTTCAAAATAAAATACTAAATGCGAATCTCCAACTAATCCACCAACTAAATTGATCTACAAATAACTCGGCTTAGTCTCTCATTCTCTGGACATGGAGCTTCCTACCAAAATACTATTATAAGAACACTTTTGTACACAGCAATCTATTATATAGCCCTACAATAGAATGCCTTAGGTGAGTCAGCTAAATAGAAATGGGGGAAAAATACACCTCCTAGTAGCTTTTGTGAAAACCGTACACCTCATTCTAAAATTGAACTTGCTGTAAAAACTTTCAAATGGGCGGGTAGTTAAAACCGAGAGAAATAATCTGGGGAAAATAAAATCAGTTTATTTCCTTGATTCTTAATGTTCCGAGTACATACATTATATATACATTGGATTCTTCATTGGAGAAGAGAACTACTACTACTCGGACTACTACTCTACTACTACTCCTATAATTTATCTCACAATATATATCCCTACCTAATTTACATACTACTAAATAGGAAAAGATATACAAACAAATATGAAGTGATATCCCAAAATGTATGGGAATCTCGGTTTGTATCTCAACACCCCCCCCCCTCAAGTTGGAGCATGTAAATCACATACGCCCAACTCGCCTAGAAGATGTAGAAACTGTCGACTGCCCAATGCCTTAGTTAGAAGATCCGCCAGTTGTGAAGTCGTATGAACATAGGCAGTTGTGATGACACTTGACTGAACAGCATCGCGAACAAGATGAGAGTCAACTTCAATATGTTTGGTTCGTTCATGATGGACAGTATTTTGAGCCATATGCAACGCAGATTGACTATCACTCAGAAGAGTCATAGGAGCCGAATGTGTAATCCCAAAAGAATCAAGTAAACTATGAAGCCATTTTAGTTCACACGTGGCACTTGTCATAGAATGCTTCGGCCGAAGAACGCGAAATGGTAGTCTGCTTTTTGGTTTTCCAAGAGATCGGAGATTGGCCCAAGAAAACAAAATAAGCTATAAGGGATCGCCGGGTAAGAGGACAACTCTCCCAATCAGAGTCACAATAGGCCCTAAGATGTAGAACAGAGTCGGATCGTAACAAAATGCCTTGGCCTGGACGGTTTTTGAGATACCGAACAACACACAAGGCTGCTGTCCAATGAGCCAATTTTGGCTGGGTCATGAATTGGGCAAGAGTATGCACACTATAAGAGAGTTCCGGATGAGTAATAGTGAGATAAATAAGACGCCCAACAAGTCACCTATATGCCTCGGGATCACGTAAATCATCACTTTCAGTAAGGGCCAAACGATGATTTTGTTCAACCGGAGTAATGGCTGGACGAGCTCCAAGAAGACCAGCCTCATAGAGTATATCAAGTGCATACTTGCGCTGAGAAAGAAAAATACAATCCGGATGTTTCGCCACTTCAAGCCCCAAAAAGTACTTAAGACGCCCGAGGTCTTTCATGTGAAAACAACTACTAAGATAGCCTTTGAAACGATTAATTGCAACCGAATCATTCCCACCAATAACCAAGTCATCAACATAGACAAGAACATGTATCTCTGCAGCGGAAGTTTTGAAAGAAAATAAAGAATAATCAGAGCATGACTAAACAAATCCATACCCCTTTAATGACATGGAAAGATTTGCAAACCAACAGCGAGGAGCTTGCCGAAGACCATATAATGATTTTTTAAGTTTACAAATCCCTATCACCGTGTAGAAAAGCATTGTGAACATCCATTTGATGAAGTTCCCATCCTTTAATCGCAGCAATGCTAAGAAAAACTCGCACTGTAACCATTTTGATGGTGGGTGCAAACGTTTCCTTGAAATCAACGCCTTCAACTTGTCTATTGCCTAAAATCACCAACCGAGCTTTACAACGCTCAATTGTCCCATCAACATTGTACTTTATTTTATAGACCAATTTGTTGCCAATCACCTTCTTATCAAAAGGAGCATCTACCAATTCCCATGTTCCATTATGATCAAGAGCATTAAGCTCTTTAGACATAGCCTTACACCATTGAGGAAGCTTAACCGCTTCACTAAAATGTTTTGGCTCAACACCTGAGTCAATAGCAGCCAAAAAACAACGATGTGCAGACGAGAATTTAGTGCAATTGACAAAATGTGATAAGGGATAACGAGTACCTGAAGATTTGGATTGAGACGATGGACGGGACGGGGGTGTAGCTTGAGTGGTATGCGCCTGAGATTGCCCCAACTCAAATTCCGAAGCTGGATATCTGGTAGAAGGCACTTTAACTCTCTGACCACGTCCCAAGTTTTCTGGCTCAATCAATTCGGTCGGCGGTTCAACCTGTTCAGCCATCTGTGCTGGAACCTGTTCCGTCAACTGGTCCGTCACATGGTCAGTCAGTTGGTCGGAAACTGCATCAGGAACTTCATCATCGGCAGGTATCTGCTCTGCCACATGTTCGGTCACCTGTGCAGTGGGTTATGCAGTCAACTCCACAGTCACATGTACACCATCTTCACAATCCTCCATATTGTTCGAAGAACAAAGAAAAATATCTGAATCCGTGTATGCTCCATCTTGGTCAGCCAAACCGTGAGCAAAAGGGAACTTCTTTTCCACAAAAATAACATCCCGAGAAACTAGCAACTTATTTTCATCAATATCATACACATACCACCATTTCTTTCCAAGAGGATACCCCAAGAACACGCATCGCCTACTTCGACTTGCAAACTTATCATTATCACGCCGAGAATAATGCACATAACATAAAGACCCAAACACCCTAATGTGTGAGTAGGAAGGAGGCTTCCCAAAGATAATTTCATAAGGAGTTTTTACGTTTAACAACTTTAAGGGGGTTCGATTAATCAAATGCCCATCCGCCAACACACACTCCCCCCAAAACTTGACCGGTAATTTTGCTTGAAATATTGAAGCACGAGACACATTTAAAATATGTCTATGCTTTCTTTCCACCCTTCCATTTTGTTGGGACGTACGAACACACGTAGTGTGATGTTCAATCCCATTTTCAAGAAAATATTTTTCCAAATAAATAAATTTTGTCCCATTATCACTCCGAATTTTCTTAACTCGTTTATTAAATTGCTGCTCTACCATGGCAAGAAAATTTTTCAAAATTTGGGAAACTTCACCCTTGGACTTGACCAAATAAATCCACACCGCACGGGAACAATCATCCACAATGGTTAAAAAATAAACGGCACCACACAAAGCAGGTTTCCGATAAGCACCCCAAATATCACAATGGATAAAAACTTATCCCTACTTTGCCTAGCCTTGCAACAAATCTCACAAACGTCTTTATTAATACTACTACGATTAATGAAAGGTAACAAACCCACTATTTTTCTTGACGAATGCTCGAGTCGCTGATGTCGAAACTGAAAATTGCCAGATTCTCTAACATTGCACACTTACGTTGTCGGTGACTTCCTCAAGTAGTACAACCCCCCGTCCAGTTCACCTGCTCCAATCAAAATTTTCGAGACCCGGTCCTGTACAACACATTGTTTGTCAGAAAATGCACCAAATAATCAGAATCTCGAAGTAATTGAGAGACAGATAAGAGATTGCAGTTAAAAGTTGGGGCATATAGAACATTTTTTAAACCAAGATTCGCGGCAATCTCAACATTGCCTTCTTTCGTGGCTTTCATGTATTTCCCATTAGGCAGACCAATGTGATCCGCCTTAATATCATGAACATCACTGAGCAAAGATATGTCCCCTGTTATGTGTCGGTTGGCTCCACTGTCGACAAGCCAACGTTTATCATTCATCTTACCAGTTGCCTTGCCAGTTGTGCTGACAGTTGTCGGCACCTGTGTCTGCATAAAATTCTTGAAGTTGTTCCATTGATATGCTGTGAATCCCAGCGCCCTAGCCTGATCTGGAACCCCTTCTATACTGACCTCTGCATTGTTTGATCTTGTGCTCGGCTTCTCTTGATCTTTTCTTCCCGAAAAGGATTGGCTTCCGCCTCTTCCTTTCGCTGGCTTTCCACGCTGGTCTTCCCACCATTCTGGATATCCTATCAACCTGAAGCACGAATCTGTACTGTGTCCCTTCTTCTTGCAGTGAGAGCAAGTGACATTGCTCATATCCTTCTTTTCTGTCAATCCACCTGACGAGCCATCTGTGCTCACAACTGGTCTATCAGCTGCCCTATCAACTGTACGAGCGACAAAACTTGTTGGAGTTGGGAATTCTCCATGTCTGCCTCCCAACACTTGTTCCTCCCTTATAGCATTAGAATAAGCCTTATTCACAGAAGGTAGAGGCTCCGTATTGACAATAGAAGTTTTCACGTTCTCAAACTTTGGAGTTTCCAACCCCATTACGAATTGATGAACCCGTTCCTCCTCACGCCTTTTTACTAACTGACACGCCCCAAGTCCTGGGATCCCCTAATAGAACCTCGAACCTGGTGCGCGTACTAACAAGAAACAAGAAACTAACGGGAAACAGGAACAATACCTGTTAGAAACAAACTGACATGCTATATCTACTCAAGAATAGGGAGCTAAGATAGCTCACACGAGTTCTAGACCAAGAAAATTAAAACCAAAATGGTTACATACAGCAGAAGACATGCCTAGCAAATAAGCTGGCAACAAGAACTGTCTAGGGACAACAAATACTACCCCAATACAAGCCCAGAGTTTATTAACTCATACAAGATCGTCCTTACCAAAATATAAAAGGACACTAACTTCGAACAAGAATATCCTGCTGAGTAAGTTCCCAGCTAAGTCGAGCCTCACTGCGTACTATCCCCTGCTTTCCTGGGGGGGGGAAACAATTAAACAAATAAAGGGTGAGATAAATCTCAGTAAGCTATTAACATGCAACTATATGTCATGTTATCATGCAATACAAGTAGATACTCAACTACTCATATATCAAGTATCATCAAGTAACAAGTATAGGAGATGCTAAGCCAACCCAACAAGTAATCAAGCTCAAGATATGATCAGGTAACAAATAGTCAAGTAGTGTGAGAGGCTAGACCAGCTCACCAAGATGCACATAGGCCTATCACGCATTTGTACCTGAATCCTTCCTTATTCCTCCCAAGAATACCATTTGTTGTCGATGCTTTTCTAGCTGAGGACAACCAAGAACAAGAACAAGAACTGCTATGCAGTATATAAGAAGACCTGGTAACCAGTGTCATCCACAAGAACAAGATCCACGAGGTGTTCAAGACAATCGCATTCAGTTAGGTCAGGCTTATTACTCTAACCAAGGAAGCTATGCCCTTACTATGGCCAGTAGTAAGGGGTCAGGCGGAAATACATAGGGACCCGATTGTCAGTTAAACCCCAGCTCTCGCGACAAGCGTGAATCAATATATTTTCGAACAAGCAAGGAGAACCAGCTGGACTCACACAAGAATGCACAAGTAGATGTTTACTTGAACTACGAGAACAGAACTCAGTCCCTTATTAGTGGACTATTCTTTATGCACCATGTAATCATGTATCATGTGCTCACGAGAATATGCACCATGTAATTATGTATCATGTGCTTACGAGAATACAAGTACACGTACGCAATTATTACGAATACAAACCAAGATAACAATGGCACATAAGGTGTCCACGTAACACGATTAATCCAAGTAAGAGTCCATTTATAACAGACTTCAATCAAGTAGTAGGGTATATCACTTTGTCACATGCCAAGTTTGCACGTACATATTCATATCACGTTTAACACATTAAAGTGTCTATCACGATACCCTTACTATCAAATAGAGCCCAATACCTTAGACTCTAAACACGTAGTAGAATAGGTCACATTGTACCTAGACACAGTCATATCTCACGTATATGTATCGTTAATAATCGAATACATTTTCTATAACCATTCTTATTAATTTAAATCGTAGTATTCACGATTATATGAATGATATTCATATTACACTAGTCCTTATTTTCTTTACGAAACTCATTTCAAGACCAGATATCTTCTTTATATTTTATATACTTCATTGAGTATATACACGATTAAAACTAAATCATTTACACTTTAGTGCTTATTTATAGCACTTCCAATATACACGTATCAAGTTCAAGTATGTAATAGAGTTAATCATTCTCTATCTAGTTCCATAACCCAATTCTTTGGTTATTCATACCATGTACCAATCAATCAAGAAGCCACATTCTATCAAGTAAATATATGCAAGATTTGCATATACACATCAAGACTCTTTCAAGTTTATTACCATACACCTATATTGGTGTCAAGGCACGTACAAGATTTTATAATCTTATATTCAAGTCTTAATCCAATTATTTGGATGTTCAAGTCATGTACGAGATTTTATTGTCTTATATTTCAAGTTACTGTCTCATCTTAAGACATTCAGGACATTCAATACATATACAAGATCTTATCATCTTATATCCAAGTTCTCACTCTATTTCTTTGGATGATTAAACATGTACAAGAGTTAATTATCTTATACTTCGAGTTCAAGCTAGGTAGATGAATTATACATCTTTCACGTACTATTTTCCAAATCATTTTCTTAGGACATTCAAGCTCTAGACCTTAGTTGGTGTCCCTAAGGTACACAAACATTGACTTCAAGACACATAAAAGAGTTATTACTCTTATACTCAAGTTATCATTTAATTATGATTCAAGTCCACCTTTCATTTATTCACAAATGGACTATTTTTCAGTACTAGAGTGTTCTACAACACTTATCTAGGCCATCTAGGGTAGTACCCTAAACCTAGATCAAGAATAATTCGAGTTCAATTTAAGTAAATGAGCTAGACAACTCATACTTACGAGTTCTTAATCCCCTACATAGGATATTCAATCTCAAGTCATTGTTTTAATGCCCCTAAGGTGCACAATCATTGGCTTCAAGACAAGCATAACACATAAGTGCTTGTTCATAGCACTTTCAAGACATATACAAGAGTTGTTACTCTTATACTTAAGTTCTCATTTGAGTTCTATAAGTGTCCATGTACAAGACTAAGTTCTCATTTTAATTCAATGAGTATACATGTTTAAAACCAAGTTCTGATGCCCCTAAGGTGTCACAACACTTGCTAGGACATCTTATACTAAGGTTATATACCTTAACTAGAGTTACTTCCAACTTATACAAACTTTAAACAACATTTTGTTCTTCAGGTAACTGTGCGGTCGCCTTAAATGGCCTGTGCGGTCGCACACAAGCAGGTCAATTCCTTTGAAAAACCTTTCAGAAAGATGGGCGGTCGCCCAAGGTTTTTTGTGCGGTCGCACAAGGTACCAAAATGCGAAATTTTTCATTTCTTTCTCAGGTTAAGAAATCTCCGTCCCAAACGTAGGAGTAACTTTTATTAACTCTTAGGCAATACCCAAAACATGATTTCAGGCTCAATTCATTTCTTTTACCGTCCCATAAATAATAGGACAATTTCCTTTTATTCCAATTTAATATTTCACCGACCCAAAAGTATAAGTACAATTTTATATTATACTAATATACCCATTTAGAGATACTTCCATTCATTTCCCCGTACCACAAATAATGGTACGATTTTTCTAATAATATTTAAATCAAGTTACTATTTTACCGTCTCACGAATAGGAGTGTAATTTTTCAATACTTTTTCAAATCCTTCCCAGGTGCAAGGCTAGCTATTCATTCTTGATTATCATACGAATACTCCCTTCGTCCCAAATTTACAAGTATCACGAAAATTGCTCAAAACACAATTTTAACAAGAACAAGTAACGGGAATAACATATATGCATGTTATTACAAGTAAGGGGGAGTCAATAGCTTACCTAGTCAAAAATCAAGTTGACCCAAATAAATTTCTGATCGGCCTGGAACGCTCTATTCAACGCCACGAATATTTATCCGGGACCGGAATCACGAACAAAGGACTAATTAATCGCGAGGAGTCGAGAATAGAAAGAATCCTAAACTTGGCTTTTGGAACAGAAGGAGTGTTCGTAATGTTTGTTTGGGGATAATGATCCCAGACAAACAAGATATACTTGCAAGTTTCAAAGAATTGCAACTAGGCCCCTCAAGTTTCACTTCCTACAAAAAGGCCCCTAAACTTTCAACTTTGACATTTAACCACCTTAATTTTCTAAAGTAATTAAATGATTAACTCAAATAAAATAGCATATAAATATGCTAGTCAAGAATTTAACAAGCAAGTCAAGAATTTAACAAATAAGTCAAATATTTAACGAGATTAAGGATGGGCGTTACATCCTCCCCACCTTAAAGAAATTTCGTCCTCGAATTTTACTGATCAAGATTATAACATATATAATCAACAAATAGAACTCAAGAGCAATCAAGAATATACACATATACTCACAAATATTTCATGCAATCAAGATGTATCAATTATAACATCTAAACACATAAAGTTAAACAGACTCGATTAGTCAATACACTATATTGGTGAAACTTGACATATCCACTAAAATAATAGAACTGGTCATATCCTCCAGATCACTGTAATACTAGTCAAATCCACTAGGCAATCTCAGATACTGAAGTCGTGGTTATCCATCGTTTCAATATTCAGAACTGACTTTACGTATATCAATCCATCAAGATAATCCATCAAAAGATGTAGCTCTCGGTGTCAAATGGTTAACAATGGAGCTGCCTTCGAAATTCATTCATGAATCTCTAACAAGACCACGAAATCTCAAGAACACACGTACCTTGGTTGTTTCCACTTATAGGTCAACACAGATACTCACTTCAGACATCCACTATAAGGTAAATATATCCTCTATCAAGAATTTCTCAAGTTGAATCTTCAACTCGTTTAACTCAATCGAGGTCAAGAACATTAATTCAGATGTCAGCACTGTATTCGCACTGTCACAACTCAAGATAACCCCAGTTTCTCATCAAGAATGGATACATCCATCTGGTTTGGTATAGAAATTCCACTATCAATCACATAGGTTAAATACCCAGTACAATCTTGATAACACTGTTCGAACTTTCAATGCAGAACATGAAGGTTATGCATAAATCTATCATGCTCACATATATAGTCAAGCATACTAGCATAGAAATAATTACCATCTATTGTGGTAAACAAGAATGACATAACACATAGAAAGTCAAGTCATGACACGTATCACATCAATGTCCCATACCGGTGACACGACCAAATTAACATAGAACGTATAGGGTGTTATCACCCACACTTCTATCAAGCTCTTATTCATAACAATATCAAGCACGTAGTCTCTTACTAGAGAATACATTTCCACGCAATTCACGAGATAAGGACAAGCATGCATATATAGCACGAAACAATGTCCACAAGACAAGATAGATACGCCTAAGTCTTTGAAGACTCGCACTCTCAATTCTCGAATCAACTAATCCAATTGGATTAACACTATCAACACCAGTCCTATGCCTGGTATAACAACAAGTAACGAAGCACTCGACGTTAGTAGCACACCCAAGACTAACCCAAGCTAGGCCATAGACCCTATCCAGGCTAAGAGCTAAACCATAGCTCTGATACCACACTGACACGCCCCAAGTCCCGGGATCCCCTAATAGAACCTCGAACCTGGTGCGCGTACTAACAAGAAACAAGAAACTAACGGGAAACAGGAACAATACCTGTTAGAAACAAACTGACATGCTATATCTACTCAAGAATAGGGAGCTAAGATAGCTCACACGAGTTCTAGACCAAGAAAATTAAAACCAAAATGGTTACATACAGCGGAAGACATGCCTAGCAAATAAGCTGGCAACAAGAACTGTCTAGGGACAACAAATACTACCCCAATACAAGCCCAGAGTTTATTAACTCATACAAGATCGTCCTTACCAAAATATAAAAGGACACTAACTTCGAACAAGAATATCCTGCTGAGTAAGTTCCCAGCTAAGTCGAGCCTCACTGCGTACTATCCCCTGCTTTCCTGGGAGGGGGGAAACAATTAAACAAATAAAGGGTGAGATAAATCTCAGTAAGCTATTAACATGCAACTATATGTCATGTTATCATGCAATACAAGTAGATACTCAACTAATCATATATCAAGTATCATCAAGTAACAAGTATAGGAGATGCTAAGCCAACTCAACAAGTAATCAAGCTCAAGATATGATCAGGTAACAAATAGTCAAGTAGTGTGAGAGGCTAGACCAGCTCACCAAGATGCACATAGGCCTATCACGCATTTGTACCTGAATCCTTCCTTATTCCTCCCAAGAATACCATTTGTTGTCGATGCTTTTCTAGCTGAGGACAACCAAGAACAAGAACAAGAACTGCTATGCAGTATATAACAAGACCTGGTAACCAGTGTCATCCACAAGAACAAGATCCACGAGGTGTTCAAGACAATCGCATTCACTTAGGTCAGGCTTATTTCTCTAACCAAGGAAGCTATGCCCTTACTATGGCCAGTAGTAAGGGGTCAGGTGGAAATACATAGGGACCTGATTGTCACTTAAACCCCAGCTCTCGCGACAAGCGTGAACCTATATATTTTCGAACAAGCAAGGAGAACCAGCTGGACTCACACAAGAATGCACAAGTAGATGTTTACTTGAACTACGAGAACAGAACTCAGTCCCTTATTAGTGGACTATTCTTTATGCACCATGTAATCATGTATCATGTGCTCACGAGAATATGCACCATATAATTATGTATCATGTGCTCACGAGAATATGCACCATGTAATTATGTATCATGTGCTTACGAGAATACAAGTACACGTACGCAATTATTACGAATACAAACCAAGATAACAATGGCACATAAGGTGTCCACGTAACACGATCAATCCAAGTAAGAGTCCATTTATAACAGACTTCAGTCAAGTAGTAGGGTATATCACTTTGTCACATGCCAAGTTTGCACGTACATATTCATATCACGTTTAACACATTAAAGTGTCTATCACGATACCCTTACTATCAAATAGAGTCCAATACCTTAGACTCTAAACACGTAGTAGAATATGTCACATTGTACTTAGACACAGTCATATCTCACGTATATGTATCGTTAATAATCGAATACATTTTCTATAACCATTCTTATTAATTTAAATCGTAGTATTCACGATTATATGAATGATATTCATATTACACTAGTCCTTATTTTCTTTACGAAACTCATTTCAAGACCAGATATCTTCTTTATATTTTATATACTTCATTGAGTATATACACGATTAAAACTAAATCATTTACACTTTAGTGCTTATTTATAGCACTTCCAATATACACGTATCAAGTTCAAGTATGTAATAGAGTTAATCATTCTCTATCTAGTTCCATAACCCAATTCTTTGGTTATTCATACCATGTACCAATCAATCAAGAAGCCACATTCTATCAAGTAAATATATGCAAGATTTGCATATACACATCAAGACTCTTTCAAGTTTATTACCATACACCTATATTGGTGTCAAGGCACGTACAAGATTTTATAATCTTATATTCAAGTCTTAATCCAATTATTTGGATGTTCAAGTCATGTACGAGATTTTATTGTCTTATATTTCAAGTTACTGTCTCATCTTAAGACATTCAAGACATTCAGGACATTCAGGACATTCAATACATATACAAGATCTTATCATCTTATATCCAAGTTCTCACTCTATTTCTTTGGATGATTAAACATGTACAAGAGTTAATTATCTTATACTTCGAGTTCAAGCTAGGTAGATGAATTATACATCTTTCACGTACTATTTTCCAAATCCTTTTCTTAGGACATTCAAGCTCTAGACCTTAGTTGGTGTCCCTAAGGTACACAAACATTGACTTCAAGACACATAAAAGAGTTATTACTCTTATACTCAAGTTATCATTTAATTATGATTCAAGTCCACCTTTCATTTATTCACAAAGGGACTATTTTTCAGTACTAGAGTGTTCTACAACACTTATCTAGGCCATCTAGGGTAGTACCCTAAACCTAGATCAAGAATAATTCGAGTTCAATTTAAGTAAATGAGCTAGACAACTCATACTTACGAGTTCTTAATCCCCTACATAGGATATTCAATCTCAAGTCATTGTTTTAATGCCCCTAAGGTGCACAATCATTGGCTTCAAGACAAGCATAACACATAAGTGCTTGTTCATAGCACTTTCAAGACATATACAAGAGTTGTTACTCTTATACTTAAGTTCTCATTTGAGTTCTATAAGTGTCCATGTACAAGACTAAGTTCTCATTTTAATTCAATGAGTATACATGTTTAAAACCAAGTTCTGATGCCCCTAAGGTGTCACAACACTTGCTAGGACATCTTATACTAAGGTTATATACCTTAACTAGAGTTACTTCCAACTTATACAAACTTTAAACAACATTTTGTTCTTCAGGTAACTGTGCGGTCGCCTAAAATGGCCTGTGCGGTCGCACACAAGCATGTCAATTCATTTGAAAAACCTTTCAGAAAGATGGGCGGTCGCCCAAGGTTTTTTGTGCGGTCGCACAAGGTACCAAAATGCGAAATTTTTCATTTCTTTCTCAGGTTAAGAAATCTACGTCCCAAACGTAGGAGTAACTTTTATTAACTCTTAGGCAATACCCAAAACATGATTTCAGGCTCAATTCATTTCTTTTACCGTCCCATAAATAATAGGACAATTTCCTTTTATTCCAATTTAATATTTCACCGACCCAAAAGTATAAGTACAATTTTATATTATACTAATATACCCATTTAGAGATACTTCCATTCATTTCCCCGTACCACAAATAATGGTACGATTTTTCTAATAATATTTAAATCAAGTTACTATTTTACCGTCTCACGAATAGGAGTGTAATTTTTCAATACTTTTTCAAATCCTTCCCAGGTGCAAGGCTAGCTATTCATTCTTGATTATCATACGAATACTCCCTTCGTCCCAAATTTACAAGTATTACGAAAATTGCTCAAAACACAATTTTAACAAGAACAAGTAACGGGAATAACATATATGCATGTTATTACAAGTAAGGGGGAGTCAATAGCTTACCTAGTCAAAAATCAAGTTGACCCAAATAAATTTCTGATCGGCCTGGAACGCTCTATTCAACGCCACGAATATTTATCCGGGACCGGAATCACGAACAAAGGACTAATTAATCGCGAGGAGTCGAGAATAGAAAGAATCCTAAACTTGGCTTTTGGAACAGAAGGAGTGTTCGTAATGTTTGTTTGGGGATAATGATCCCAGACAAACAAGATATACTTGCAAGTTTCAAAGAATTGCAACTAGGCCCCTCAAGTTTCACTTCCTACAAAAAGGCCCCTAAACTTTCAACTTTGACATTTAACCACCTTAATTTTTTAAAGTAATTAAATGATTAACTCAAATAAAATAGCATATAAATATGTTAGTCAAGAATTTAACAAGCAAGTCAAGAATTTAACAAATAAGTCAAATATTTAACGAGATTAAGGATGGCGTTACACTAACACCGCCCCAATATTACACTTGCAGCCCGTACAGGAGCATGTTGGCAACGTCTCAAAATCGTTAAGAGCATCCCACAGCTTCTTTATGCGTCCATAATAAGAAGCTACGCTCTCGTTCTTCCCTTGCCTGCAATTTGCTATGTCCGCCTTCAATTGTTGAGTTTTCGGTCCATTCCCCATCGAAAACCGTTCCTTCAAATCATCCCACAAAACATTCGCTTCGTCCACATAGGTAATAGTGGAGCGAAGAGTCGGCTCAATCGTATTAAAAATCCATGAGACAATCATGGAATTCACCGTCCACCATTGGTCCGCTTCATCAATATCGTCAGGACACAGGATTCTGCCATCAATGAATCCGGTTTTCGTCTTCGCTCGAAGCGATCCTTTGAAAACTCGTGCCCATTCTTCATAATTCTCACCCTTCAACTGAACATGGGTGATAATCATTCCTGGATTGTCACTTGAAGAAAGAAAATAAGGAGATCTATTTTCTTCCTTGATCTCCTTACATTTGCCGGAATTTTCAACTCCGGGTTTCTGAGTTTCGTTGTCGCCGGCCATAGTCTTAAAACCGGGCTCTGGTGCCAAGTTAAAACCGAGAGAAATAATATGGGGAAAATAAAATCAGTTTATTTCTTTGATTCTTAATGTGCCGAGTACATACATTATATATACATTGGATTCTTCCTTGGAGAATAGGACTACTACTCTACTACTACTCCTATAATTTAGCTCACAATATATATCCCTACCTAATTTACATACTACTAAATAGGAAAAGATATACAAACAAATATGAAGAGATATCCCAAAATATATGGGAATCTCGGTTTGTATCTCAACACGGGTCACAAATTGCAGCTTGGATAAAAAAGGGCATTGCCACATAAATGGTGAGTAGCCTGGAAAGGGTAATTTGGGTTTGAAAAGGGTGTTGCAAAAAAAATGGTGAATGGTCGGGAATTCTAAGGGGCCAGAAGAGAATGGAGTCTGTTCTTGTAGTTTTGATGTCTGGATTTTCATAGGTGGAGTATGAGATATAATAGGGTTTATGGGTTGTGTACTTGTGCGGAGAAGAAGATGGTGGCTCGCCATAAATAATGGATGGATTGGAGGGAAGGGTTGGGTTAAATGCAGCGGCGCGCAAAGCTAATATTCAATACGTTTACATGCATAAATATAACGGGAAAACGATAAAATAATTCACCAAAACTAGTGATAAATGTATACTCCCTCCGTCTTAGACAAGGTGAGATTTTTAGTCAAACCTGATTACACTTTGACTAATAATTTAAATAAAAAATAATTATTATATTTAATATCAGAAAAGGGTTAATGACAATTTAGACCCTAAAGTGATATATCACCCTCCCAAACGAACCCTGATGTTTTTTTTTCGCCAGATCAGACCTTGATGTGAAAAATACTCGCCAGATAGGGCCTTTTTTACGGAAATCGTTAAAAAAAATAGTTAAAATCATGTGCCGTGCACATGACTAATAGAATTTTTTATTTTTTTTTGTTGAAATTTCTTTCAAGGGGGTTAAATGACATATTTAAAACTTAGGGGAGAGATTGACAAAAAAAAATCAAATAAATTGTTTTTCAAAACAATTTTTTTTAAAATAAATTCATTATCTTTAAAATTCAAATACTTCAATGTTAAACTTATTTATTTTTGAAAATCAAATTCTAAAATTAAAAGGATTGAAAGTGTTTTTCTAAAGGAAAAATAAATTCATTATCTTTGAAGTTGATTTTTTTTGAGGTGTTTAATGAAAATTCCAAATTTAATAAGGCCAAAAATAAAAATAATTATTGTTTTTTTTAAAAAAAAATTATATGTTAAGTGAATGGGTTTTCTAACTTATTTTTAAAGTATTCAATATAAAAAATAAAGAAAAGTAAAAAGTAAAATTTATTTTATGAACATAATAAATCAATTTTTACATTTACTAATAATATAATTATGATTCAAAAAAAAGTATTTGAAAAATTTGCAACATTTTATAATCTATTACAAGAAATAAAAATAAATTAAGGCATTAATATAACTACTTTCTTTTCACTCACGTAATTTATTGATTTTTTTATTTAATTTAAAGATAATATTTTTTAAAAATAGTTTTGAAAAATAATTTATTTGAGTTTTTTGGTCAAACTCTCCCCTAAGTTTCAAATATATTATTTAGCCCCCTTGAAAGAAATTTCAACTTTAAACTAACCAATTCTGTTAGTCATGTGCATGGCACATGCTTTTTAACTGAGTTTTTAACGATTTCCGTTCAAAAAGACCCTAATTGGCGAGTATTTTTCACATCAATGTGTGATCTGGTGAAAAAAAAAAACACCAGGGTTCGTTTGGGAGTGTGGTATAGCACTTTAGGGTCTAAATTGTCATTAACCCATCTGAAAATTGTTATTGAAAATATTTTGAATCATGATACAATAATAATTTCTAAATTTTCATTACGATCATTATTTATTCTTCAAATTAATTCTCAAAGTGCAATCAAGTTGACCAAAAGTCTCATTTTGTCTGGGACGGAGGGAGTATGTTTCAAAAATATTGTAATAATAGTAAAAAGAAAATCGATATTACTAGTACCCCTGTCCCTAAATGAGTGTCTAAATTTTATTTTAAGGGACATCTGAAATCTCTTTTCTTTGTACAATTTGATGGCAAAGATTCATATATAATCTTGTAATCTCATTTCCAAACATTTAGTTTTGCACGTATAAAGAGACCGGTGGAAAAAAAAAGGGGAAAAAAAAAACATTTAGGGACAAAGTTATGTGAAAAAAAAACACTCATTTTGGGACAAATATTTTTTAAAAATGGACACTCATTTAGGGACAGAGGGAGTACTAATTAAGCCAATAAAAATAAGAGAAAAATCTTGTTACTAATCAAGCTCATAATATTGAGAGACAAAAATTCAAATTAAGCTAATTAAGTTTTAATAAATGGGAAATGCCACGTTTAAAAGAATGAAAGGAAAGCTAGGAGTGTAGAGAAAAGAAAGAAAAAAAATCTACTAAAGGAGTTTGAACCCAAACACACTTGGAATTTTAGACAAACAACTTAACCACTATGCCACACAAGTTGTCTTGTTCAAGTCTGAGGCTTTTTATATAAAAACAACGTTATTTTGCAAAAAAAAAACAATAATAATAAAAATTATTTGTATTTTTATTTTTTATTTTTGGCATTGCGTGGGCAACACCAGGCACACTGGTGGGTCCGCCCCTGGTTAAATGGGGGAATGGGGGAGGGGGATTGTTTTTTGTTGGTGGTTGAGTGGTGGCAGATTAGGGTTAGTGGTGGTGGTTGAATGGTGGCAGGTTAGTAGTGGTTGACGATGGTGGTTAAATGGTGGTGTTTGCCGGAATGGAGAGATTGAGATGATATGGAAAGTTAGAACACCTCGTTTGCCACATCATCATTTTGTTAAAAAAAAATTAACACCGTTAATTAAAAAGGATAGTGATTAATTTAAAAACTACTCCCTCTGTCCCGCTTTAAGGTTTTTATTTTCCTTTTCGGTCTGTCTCAAATTAAGGTTCCTACTTTAGTTTATCACTTAAAATGGATAATGAGACCCACTTGTCATTCTCACAACAAAAACTTCACACCCATTTTCTCTCTTCTACTTTACGTTTCATATCCACAACATTTTTTTTTATTCTACGTGCATAGTTAAAGCAAAAACCCTAAATCGGAACGGAGGGGTTACTTCAAAAGTATGTTGCATTTTCTAGACACTAAGGAATACGTTGTATTATTTGATGCAAATGGCTAAAGTATGTTACCTTTAAGTATTCGATTGGCAAAAAAAAAATGATAATGAATAGACACTTGGACAAAATGTTACCTTTTTTTTTCTTTTAAAAAATAGTAGGTCTTGTGAAAAACGTGTTTTACTTTAAGGAAAGGAAAAACGTGTTTTTCAAAGACGCTGTCCCTTATTCTTAGAAACAGGCGGTGGCATTTTCGTAAATATTGACAAACATCATAAATCTCCAGTGTGAATATTACAAAAAGCCAGTGATTTGAAGCTGGCGTTTATAAACATGAAACTGACACTTTTTTTAAGTGCCAGTGGTAGTGTTGAAAAGTGTCATCCATTACACTGACACTATTAAACATTGATACTGACACTTATCAAAAGTGCCGTAGTAGTGTCAATAAGTGCTAGTGTACATGTGCTAACACTTTTTTACACTAACACTGACACTTACGATCAGCGCTAAACAACTTCCCGTTAATTACAAAAATGCCACCGCACCATCTTAAAAACACGTTGTACGCGAATTCTAGGGAAAAATACGTTTTTTTCCAGTTTCTCATTTTAAAAAAAGGGCAATGCTAGGCTTGCAAAATATGGCTAATTAAAAACACCATTACAATTATGACGAGTTTATTGCCACTTTGACTTGCGTACCATTAAAAGATTGACGATTTGCCCCCGTACTCAAGAAACTCACACTATGACCTGCGTAATATGGTTTTAATAAAAAAGTGCCCATGGATAGCGCTGAACCGTTAGAATTCTAACAGACCTGTCAACATATGTTAAAAGTTTAACGGATTTCCAATAAAAAGTTCAAATGTAACCCTGATAATGATATTAATGCCGTAAGGGTCCAAAAAATATTTTATATTCGCATTTCTCTCTATATTTGTTATTAAGAAAGAATAAAATAAAAATAATTATAAATTAAGACTCAAATTATTTAATTAAATAAACTTTAACACACTATTTATTTTCTATTTAATTTTTCAAAAAACAATTTAAATTACAATAAGTTTTTTTTTTTAAAAAACAATTAAAATTACAATAAGTTAAAAATATAAAAAACATTAACTTACACAATTACACAAAATCTTGTAAAAAACGTGTTTTACACTAACTATGTGTAAAACGTGTTTTTCAAATAACGGCTTAAGAGGGATTAAAAGACGCGGTGGCAATTTTGTAAATAAGTGAAACTCATGAAAATCTCAGCAGGCACATTTTAAAACAAGAGGAGGCATTTTTTAATACTTCACAGCAGACATATTTTAACTCTAGAGGAGACACTTTTTTAGAGCAGGCATGTTTTAACTATAGAAGAGGCATTTTTTTTGAACTTTTAACAGTGCCTTTTTTGAGAAAAAAAGTGCCTGCTCTAGTTAAAAAATGTGCCTCCTGCAGTTTTAAAACATGCCTCCTCCAGTTTCAAAACATGCCTCCTGAGATTTTTTTGAACTTTTAACATTGTCTTTTTTAAAGAAAAAAAATGCATGCTCTAGTTTAAAAATGTGCCTCCTACAGTATAAAAATATGCCTCCTCCAGTTTTAAAATTTAGAAGTGCCTCTTTGAAAAAAATGCCTGTTATGGTTTTTGTAACGCCCGTCCTAATTCCTGTTAAATTCTTGCCTTGCATATTTATATGCTATTTTAATTGAGTTAATTATTTAACTAATTAAGCAAGTTTAGGTCCTAAGTGTTCAAAGTTGGAACATTAGGGTCATTTGTGAAAATTAAAGTTTAGGGGCTAAAATGCTCAAAATGAAACTTGAAGGGCCTTTTTATCAAAGTTAGAACTTGAGGGGCCAAATTGCAATTCTTGGAAACTTGAAAGGATAAAAATTGGTGTTTGCCTTTCTCTGGGTGATTTCTTCCCCAAACAAGTTTCTCGTACTTTCTTTTGTCTCAGAAAAGAAAGTTAGGGTTTAGCCTATTCTCGACTCCTCTTGCTTAATTATGCCTCTGTTCGAAAATTCGACTTCACATAAATGATCAGTGCGGTGAGTAGAGCATTTCTTGCCGAACAGAAATTAGTTTGGGTGAATTTGATTTCGGACTAGGTAAGTCACTAACTTCCCCTTGCTTGTAATAACATGCCTATATGTTATTCTTGATACTTGTGCTTGTTAATTTCGTGTTTCGGGTAATTTTTGTGATACTTGTAAATTTGGTACAAGGGGAGTATCAGTATGGCTTGAATATGAAAGGAAGCATCCTTACACCTAAATGGGTTTGTAAGTTTTAAGAAAATTATACTCCTACTCGTGAGACGGTAAAATATTATTAGAAAAATTGTATCATTATTTGTGGTACGGGGAAATGAATGAAAGTATCCCTAAATGTTTATATTAGTATATTAGAAAATTATACTTATACTTTTGGGACGGTGAAATATTTAAATGGAATAAAAGAAAATTATCCTATTATTTATGGGACGGTAAAAGAAATGAATTGAGCTTGAAATAGTATCCTGGGTATGATACCTCACTCCTAGGTACTCTTGATATTGTTATTATATTAGTAAAAGTATACTCCTACGCTTGGGACGGATAATTCTTAATCTGGGAAAGAATTGAGCATTTGCTGAAATCGCCTAGTGTGCGACCGCACAATATTTCCTGGGCGACCGCCCATCTTTCTGGAATGTTTTTCAAAGGATTCACCTGCTAGTGTGCGGCCGCCCGGTCCATTTTGAGCGCCCGCCCCGGTGCCCTGAAAAATAAAAAGCTTGTTTAAAATTTGTATAAGTTGGAAATAATCCCAATTGAGGTATATAGCCTTAGTATAAGATGTCCTAGCAAGTGTTGTGACACCTTAGCGGCATCAGAAGTGAGTCTTGAACATGATTATTCAATGATTTGAATAGAGAATTTGAGCCTAAGAGTAAGAACTCTTTTAAATGTCTTAAAAGTGCTATGAACAAGCACTAATGTGTTATATGTGTCTTGATTCCAATGTTTGTGTACCTTAGGGGCACTAGAACAATGTCTTGAGCTGGAACATCCAAAATATAGGATTAAGAACTTGTAAGTATGAGATGTATAACTCATCTACTTAGCTTGAACTTGAAGTATAAGACAATTAAATCTTGTACATGACTTGAATATCCAAAGATTTGAATAATAACTTGAGTATAAGATAATTAATTCTTGTACATGTCTTGAACATCCAAAGAATTGGATTGAGAACTTGAATGTAAGATGATAAAATCTTGTACATGCCTCGAAACCAATACATGTGTATGGTAGTAATCTTGTAGGTGTTATAGAACACTAGAAGTATCAGGACAAGAACCTTAGCTTGAACATCCAAAGAATTGGAGTGTGAATTTGAATATAAAAGGAAGAACTCTTGTACATGACTTGAAACCAATACATGTGTATGGTAATGAGCTTGAAAGTGCTATGAACAAGCACTAACGTGTTAGAACTATCCTTGGTGTGTATGTGCAAATCTTGCATATAGCTACTTGATAGAATGTGGCTTGTTGACTACTTGATACTTGGTATTAATAACCAAAGAGTTAGAAGTGTGGAACTAGATAGAGAATGAATAACTCTAAGACATACTTGAATCTAATACATGTGTATTGAAAGTGCTATGAACAAGCATTAATGTGCTAGTAATTAGTTTTAATCGTGCATATACTCAATGAAGTATATAAAGTATAAAGAAGATATCTTGTTCCTGAGATAGGTTCCTAAAGAAATATGGACTAGTGTAATATGAAGATAATTCATAAAACAATGATTATAGAACACAATATGTGTTGGAAAATGTATTCGATTATTAACGATACATATACGCGAGGTATGATTGTGACTAGATACAATACGACCTATTCGACTACGTGCTTAGAGTCTAAGATGTTGGGCTCTACTTGGAAGTAAGTGTATCGTGATAGACACATTAGTGTGTTAAAGGTTATATGAATATGTACGTGCAAATATTTCATATGATAAAATGATATAGTATGACATACCCTACTACTTGGTTGGGGTCTGTTATTAATAGACTCTAATTTGGTTTGATTGTGTTACGTGGACACATTATGTGCCATTGTTATACTGATTTGTATTTGCAAATACAGCATACGTGTACTTGTATTTGGTGAGCACGTAATTACATGGTTCATGAAGAGCTAGTCTACTACTTTTGGACTTAGTTCTATACTCTCGTAGTTCAAGTAAATACCTACTTGTGCATTCTTGTGTGAGTCCAGCTGGTCACCTTGCTTGCTCGGAGATGTATAGGTTCACGCTTATCATGAGGCTGGGGCCAAAGTGATAATCGGGTGCCTATGTATCTGCGCTTGACCCCTTACTACAGGCCATAGTAAGGGCATAGCTTCCTTTATTAGAGCAATACGCCTGATAAAAGTGAATGCTAAAACTCGTGAACACCTCGTGAATCTTGTTCTTGTTAGTGACACTGGTTACCGGGTCCTCTTGTGTATTGCACTGCAGCAACTTGATTGATCGTGATTTGTCAACTGCAATAAGCAACGACAACAATGGTTTACTTGGGAGGAATAAGGTTGGAATATCATTTGTAACGTGTTAGTTTAGCCTTATGTGCTAGTTACTTGATGAGTTGGCTTAGCCTCTCATATACTTGTTACTTGATGACATCTTGAGCATGATTACTTGATAATCTTCTTGATTTGCATGATTACATGATAACATGCTATGTACTTGTATCTAGTAACTTACTGAGATTTATCTCACCCCGTTCCTTGTTATTTGTCCCCCCCCCCAGGAAAGCAAGTGGTAATACGTTGTGAGACTCGACTTAGCAGGGGCCTACTTGGCAGGTTGTTCTTGTTGGGGATTGTTATCCTTTCCAGTTTTGGTGAGGACGATTTGGTATCAGTTGTTTAGACTCAGTATATTGGGTAGACTTGTATAGCTCTTGTAATGCCAGCTTATGTGCTAGGTATGTTTTTCGCTGTGTATAACCACATTTGGTTTAAATTTCTTGGTATAGAACTCGTTGTGAGCTATCTTAGCTCGTTCCTCTTGAGTATATATATGATGTCAGTTTAATATAAGCAGTTGTCATTCAGTTTCTCGTTTCTTGTTAGTCACGCGCACCAGGTTCGAGGTTCTATTAGGGAATCCCGGGACTTGGGGGCGTGTCAGTTTTACAAAGTGCCTGATGTGGAGTTTCAAAAATATGCCTCCTTCAGTTTCATAATATGCCTCCTGCAGTTTTAAAATATGCCTCCTGAGATTTCATAAGTTTCAAATATTTACACTTATGCCACCGCGTCTCTTAAACCCTACTTTCCGTTATAAATAAAATACGTTTTACACTAAGCCTAGTGTAAAACGCGTTTTACAAGAGACTTACTCACACAATTAAACTAAAGAAAAAGAAAACAAAAAGGGAATGCATACAAAAAATATTAAAAATGTGCAAATCTTTTTCTTCTCCTTCATGTAACCCCTCCACATCCCTAGCTTTCGGCCATGAATCGGCCGAAAATCTTCATCTTCTTCCACCAACTCCCCCCGGGCACCATATCCAGCCTTTTCTTTCAACTCTTGTGAGTTGCACCAACAGCAACACATCATAGATTCAACAACAGATCTAAAAACTTCCGTTCGACTCCTCTCCAAACTCCGGCCATCTCTCAATCTCCCCCATTACCGGCGGTCGATCCAAAGCAAAAACCGGTGCAAAGCTGAATTTTCAAACTGAGCAGCACCCACCAATCCTTCTGCAGCCCTTTATCATCTCAACCAATCCCCGATTCGAAAACCATCCAAGACTTGAATTCTCCGATGTACGAATGTTAACAACCCAGATCTTTGAAGAGCACTGAATAAAAAAAAAGATTCGAAACATAAAAAAGGAGATTTACAGCCACATATACTTGAATAGATGATTTTAATTTGAAAACTCAGATCTGAAAAAGCCAGATTTGTGCTTGATTTTTGTTTTGGTGGTAGTGCGGTGGTGCTTTGGTGGTGGCAGTCTCAAAATATGTTAAAAATTTCTCAGGGTCACATTTGATTTTTTGGACCTTGATAACATTAATATAATTATCAGGGTCACATTTGATTATTTTAATTGTAAATCTGTTAATTTTTTTACATACATTGATAGGCCTGTTAGATTTCTAACGGGTCATCGTTATCCTTAGACATTTTTTTATTAAAACCATAGTACGCATGTCATAGTGTGAGTTTCTTTAGTACGATGGCAAATCGTCAATCTTTTAATAGTACGCAGGTAAAAGTGGCAATAAACTCCAATTATGACACCTCATTTTGTAAGCCATATTTTTTGTAACTTTATTATTAAAAAAAAAAAAAAAAAAAGAAAAAAGAAGACACACTTGGATTTTTTTTTTTTTATTATTATTTTTTTTTTTTAAGAAAAAGACATTATTAGATGGAACGAGTTATTCACAATATTTTCTCCTATTTCAAAGGGTCATCTTTTCTTATACGTGGCGATTAGCGAAGCCAATGACTCGAATTGCCGGGGTATTTTTTCGAGGGGCGGCGGTTCACCGGAGAGAGAAAGATAAATGAAAATATGGCTTCAGGTAAAATTGCCTCTTGTATGCGAATGCCATCAGTCCATGACAAGAAAATCCCAACCTAATCAACGTTGTTTTTTCTGTAGCTGACAGAATCTATCTTCGAAATCGTCGGCGGTGGACGGAATAGAGTGGTTTGGCTTGGGAGATAGACTGAAACAATTCTGTTCTTCCAATCACATATACACTTCAACTTCAATTTCAATTTCAACAGTTGCTGTAAGTACTTTATTTTTATCAAATTTTGCATCATTTTATCGTCGATCAATAATCGTCTATAGTATATACTACTGTTGTGGTATAGACCCTCCAAACCAAACAGATCGCAAGAATAAATCACGCAAACCCAACAAGAAAGAACGATAAAAGAAGCAAAAACAGTAAAGAGAACACAAAAAATTGTTTACCCAGTTCGTCAATATTTTTTACTACGTCTGGGGCACTACCAAACCAGGATCTTGCACTATAATATGTAAATATGGAGTTACCATGAGTTATGGGGCGGAACCCTGCTTATATAGCAAACCTAGAATAAAGACCAAATCCTAGTCAAAGAAGGAAACCTAAAATCAAACAGTTTTGGCCAACCTAGTTTACCCGACACTTTGTGCGGCCGCCCACTTCCAGTCTGTGCGGTCGCCCACCTAGTCTCCGTTTGGCTCTATCCAAGACAGATGTCCTGGGCGATCGCTCGCCACAATTCCGGGCGGTCGCCCACTCCGCCTGTGTGCTGACTTGATTTCTTCCATCGTCTTTGATCGCTAGTCCGGTTGGTTTCCTACTCTAACAATCTTCCACCTAGAGATCAACCGCGTATACAAGCCCCGTATCCGTCTTCAACTCATCCTTAAGGCCATAGTGCTCACCTCGATCATCGTAGTGCCGTCCTCCTCTCCTATTCTCCAAGCCCCGTTGAAGCTATGTATAGCTTCAACTTATCCTTGCTTGAGAAACCTAGAGTCTTACCATCCGATCTACACTCTCTGTTAGATCTGTGCAGCGGAATATCCGGTCCTGGAGTATGTGGTTCATCTTCAGTGACCCCTTGACCTTGGTCATCATGAACTGTTCTGCTCCCACCCGAGTCTGGAATATCCACCTCAACAATCTCTGGTTCTGAACTAATCCCATCAGATGCCCCATTTCTGTCCTTGTACAAAACCTGTTCATTGAATATAACATCCCGACTACGAATAACCTTATGATTTTGGTCATCCCAAAACTTATCCCCGAAGTCATCCCCGCCATAACCAATGAACATACACTTTACAGACTTAGGATCTAATTTAGTTCTATCAGCAGAGTCTATATGAACATATGAAACGCAGCCAAATATGCGAAGAAAAGACAAATTTACCTGCTTGCCACTCCATGCTTCCTCTGGAATTTCATTCCCCAATGGTACCGAAGGTCCCCTATTGATCAAGAAAGCCGCCGTGTCAACCGCATATGCCCAGAACGTCTTCGGAAGTCCACACTTCAACCTCATACTTCTAGCCCGCTCGTTCAATGTCCTGTTCATCCTCGCTGCAACCCCGTTATGTTGAGGTGTGCCCTTTGGTGTCTTCACCATACGAATGCCATTCGCTGCACAATATTCCTTAAACTCCCCGAGCTCATACTCCCCACCATTGTCAGACCTCAAGCTTTTAAGCTTAAGTCCTGTCTGATTCTCCACCAAGGCCTTCCACTTCTTAAATACCCCGAAAGCTTCATCTTTCCCTTTTAAGAAGTAAACCCAGACCTTCCTTGTAGAATCATCAATGAAGGTCATGTAGTATGACACACCACCTAGAGAAGTTACCGGGGCCGGTCCCCACAAATCCGTGTGAACCAACTTACCCTTCTCACTCATGTGACCCAATCGACAGTGCCACAAATCCGTATCACCCTTGGCTGACGCCACCGTGATACTATCCTTGGTGTTGTTCGTCAAATACAATCTTCCTTCCTTATTACCCCGAGCGATCTCAGAATCCTCCTTGGTAATAACCCAGTTCATGCAGCTAAAAGTTACCGTGTAACCTTTTTCATCTAGCTGCCCAACTGATAACAGGTTCTTTTTCAAACCCGGAATGTGTCTGACCCCGTGTAGATGTAAGACCTTCCTGTCCGATGCTCCTATTCTGACATCCCCCTTCCCCTTGATTTCCAAAGGCTCGCCATCCGCCAGATAGACATTTCCGAAATCACCGGAAGTATAATTTTCCATCTCCTCTGCTTGCCCGCATGAGTGGAATGATGCCCCCTGAATCCAGCACCAATGATTCTAGCGCACTACTAACACTCAGAATCAGTACATCTTCACCCTCAGTTATCACATTCGCCGATTTATCCCCTCGCATGGGACAATCCCTCTTATAGTGTCCTAACTCCTTACAATGATAGCACTGAACCGATCCCTTAGCAACCCTTGGTGCATTCTTGTTCTCCCTAGGCCTGTACTCACCACCTCCTACGTTTTCGCTTGATTCAGTTCTCCCCTTGTTGCTAGTACCCGGCTTTCCCCTGCTAGTTGTAGCTAAAACCGATCCCGAAGTAGATGGTGTCCCCAACTTCTTTATGCGATTTTCCTCGCCTAGAAGAAAGTCCTTGACATCATCATACTTCAATTTGTTCTTACCCGCTGAAGCATTTAACGCCGTCACCGTTCCGCTCCAACTTCCTGGTAAGGACGCTAGCAATTGACAAGCATGAACCTCATCTCCAAACGTAATATCCAGCGCCGCCAATGAGTCTATAACATCCATAAACTCATCGATGTGCTTGGCTAAGGATCCTCCTTCTTGCATCTTGAGATTACCCATCTTGCGTATCAAATCAACCTTATTTGCAGCAGATGGGGTTTCAAATCTCTCAGTAAGATAATCCAATAGCTCCTTGGTGGTTTTCGCCTTCTTGGTAGTCTTCGCGATCCACTTTGACAAAGTAGATCGAACCACCCCTAGGGCTTTCCGATCCATAAGATCTCAGTCTTCCTGTTTTTCGCTTTCCGGCTTGACCCCTGTTAAAGGCTTATAGAGATCTTTGCCATACAAGAGATCCTCTATTTGCATCCTCCAATACGCATAGTCAGAACCATTGAACTTTTCTACCGCTCGTTTATCCTTGCCCATTCTTGACTGCTTGAAACCCTTGGCCTGTCTAACCAAAGCTCTGATACCAGTTGTTGTGGTATAGACCCTCCAAACCAACCAGATCGCAAGAATAAATCACGCAAACCCAACAAGCAAGAACGATAAAAGAAGCAAAAACAGTAAAGAGAACACAAAGAATTGTTTACACAGTTCGTCAATATTTTTGACTACGTCTGGGGGCACTACCAAGCCAGGATCTTGCACTATAATATGTAAACATGGAGTTACCATGAGTTATGGGGCGGAACCCTGCTTATATAGCAAACCTAGAATAAAGACCAAATCCTAGTCAAAGAAGGAAACCTAAAATCAAACAGTTTTGGCCAACCCAGTTTACCCGACACTTTGTGCGGCCGCCCACTTCCAGTCTGTGCGGTCGCCCACCTAGTCTCCGTTTGGCTCTATCCAATACAGATGTCCTGGGCGATCGCTCGCCACAAATCCGGGCGGTCGCCCACTCCGCCTGTGTGCTGACTTGATTTCTTCTATCGTCTTTGATCGCTAGTCCGGTTGGTCTTCTACTCCAACAACTACCGTATATGTTTATGGTGTGTTTTTTGTCTAGGGATTCTTATAAAACTGAAATGATAGTGTGTGCAAGCCTGAGACAACATGTATATTATATATAGATTGCCAGAGTAAAACATAAATATGTTATGGAATTAGATTTGTATTTGAATCATCATTGACAGCCAAAGTCAGTTCCTCAGCTCTCTTGGCTTGATCTCTCCAATCAGTTTTAACCAATGTGTACACCATCAACAATGAACACGAAGTCTGTGCTGCCACTAACCCTAACCATAGTCCCTTGAACCCCACACCGAGCTTAAACCCTAACAGAACTGCCACCGGCAACCCTATTAGATAAAACGCCGCCAAGTTTATGCGTAGCCCGACTTTTGGCCTTGCGGAACCTGTGAGGGCCCCGCATGCTGCAGTTTGAGGTCCGTTTCCAACTTCAGCTAGTCCCACTATTGGTAGAGCAGAGGAAATAAGTGAAAGGGTTTGTTGATCATTTGTGTACAATTTCCCCATCACGGATCTCAAGGAGATTGATAACCCGAACATCATTAGGCCAAAGAAGAGGGCCACAGTGATGCCTACTGTGGCTGCCCACTGGGCCCTACCAGGTTGCCCGGCCCCTAACTCATGCCCCACACGTTGCGAAATGCTTAGGCTCAGGGCAAATGGGAAGACATAAATAGTGCCTATTACTTGCATCAGGATGCCTGTTGCTGCCACACATGACTCTGGATTCTTGAGCAACCCTCCTATGAAAAGGATTATTTCGTACCACCACCACTCCAAACAAACAGAACACACACTAGGAATCGCCAAGCTCAGCAGTGGTCGCCACCCTTGGAAGGCGGTGGAGATCAATGAAGCCCTAGCCACCCAAGGCTTTATGGCTAATTTGGAGAAAAAAAGATAGACCAATAACCCAATGTTCATGTTATAAGTGTGACAAACAGAGGCCAAGGCAATACCCTTTACGCCTAACTTTAGGTACATTACAAGGAAGTAGTTGATAGGAAGGTGAAGGATTGTAGAACAAGTAGCAACATAAGAAGCCGGTGAGTTCAAGCCTTGAGTCCTCAAAAAAGACCGTAAAGGGTACACATGGGCATGTGCTAGCAGGTCTGGGAGAGAGAAAATTAAGTAACTTTTGGCGACTTTGGTCATAGCTATGTCTTGGCCTAAATGTTGAAAAACTGATTCAACATTTAGCCAGAGAACTGAGATGGGAATGGCAGTGAACACGAGAAGGAGGAAGGTTTTGAGGTATGTTTGGCTTAACACTGACCATCTTTTGGCTCCATAGGCTTGGCAACAAATTGGATCCATGCCCATACATAAACCTTTGATGACCGAGAAGCCCGTGACGTTAGCAAAACCGATTGCTAGAGACCCTCCAGCTAGCTCCATTTTCCCCATATGGCTCAAGAAGAGCATGGTGATGATTAATTTCGAATGTACAAGTAGGGTTGTTATTGCGACGGGTATGGCCGACTTCCCCAGAAGTGTAAGCTCTTCTACCACCTGCAATTTTTATTAATATTCAACATATTAGTCGTGAAACTAGGCTTTGAACTGGAACTTTTATCATTTCCCACACATTGGTTTTGGAGAAAGATGAGTATAGAGGCCAAAACTGTTCCAATTAAGGTTTAAATCAATAAGCAAAGTGTTACCACACCCAAAACCAGTATTTTTAATCGACACTTACACTTACAATGTACTCCCTCCGTCCCACAAAGACCGTCTCATTTGACAAGTCATCATTTTTATGAATCATACTTTACATAAATCTTTTGAAAATTACTACACTATATAAAGGAGTAAAGAGATGAACTAATAATGATAGCATATGGTGGGAATGATATTGGTTAATATTACTTAGATCACAGTTTTGTTAATTATAATTTTTCATTTAGTTATTCCTAAAGTTGTTCCAAAAGTCCCAAACTGATGGCAAAATAAGAGTATTGTTGTTAACCCTTTTGCCAACCCATTCCAATTTATAATGCATGTACCTTTTAGCTTCAATCTTTAGAGAAATAGCTTTAGTAGTACGGCTTAAAGTCAAGTTTAGAAAACTAGCTGTATCTTTTGAAATAAATTGATTAACAACTTGATTGCTTTTGCAATGAAACCCTTTTTACATTATGTGGTCCGGGAGAACTTGGGGAATATTTTGCAAAAGTGTAAAATGTGGTCCAAGTTTATAAGGAAACAAAACAATTCTAGATTATATTAGCCGTCAACAGCTATCATGAATACGGAAAAACATAGCATAAGTTTTGATACAGGCGAGACATGAAACAGACTCAGATTGATATTCAATAGAAGAGGATGTACCATTGAAGCTTGCTATGTCGTTAACCCATGTTACTATGCAGGATGTTAGCATAACAAGTGGATGTCATCATTAAACTTTCATACTCCCCGGCCTCCTCCAAAAATGGACAGTCATTTTGGGAGCGGAGGCAACAGTACTTTTATGTGCGTGTGTGTGCTTGTATAGCTTTGAAAATAAGTTGTAAGAAACGTTGTTTCTTCACTTAAGTACATGTTTAAAATATAAGAAAATTTTATGGACCACTAAGTTTAGTGCTTTGTAAATAAAAATATTCTAAAGTTCAATAATTAATTACTCCCTCCGTCCCAAAATGATCTTCACATTTGACTATTCAAACTTTTTAAGAATATGAACACTTGCTTCACTAGCCATGTTATGTTTATTATGCACTTTTAAGCCCAAATTGTTGAAATGAGAAGAACTTTTTGGGACAATGAGAAATGACAAATGGGAAGATCATTTTGGGACGGAGGGAGTATAACAGTAGTACTTTATACATCTAATGGGCATCTATGTATTTTATGAAAGTTAGGGCACCTACAAGAATAGCTTGCTAACAGAAGAATGTATAGCTAAGCACCTGGTCTCTAATCATGCCTTTTAGAATACATTAACTTCAACTTGACAAATTTTGTTTCAACTATAGCTCTTTTGTTTTGCCAATGTTTGAGGAAAAACTTGTGTGTTAGTGGAGCACCACTTAGAATTAGTATACTTGTATTAGACAGCATGTAACTGGAGATCACTAAAGAGAGAGAAAGAATTAACTCAGCTGTAAATACATGTCTGGGTAAATGTCTACATATCTGATAGAACCGCATGCACTTTTACATGGGCTAGTTGTTTTTAAGCTGCAAGTGTCCCAAAAAAAAAGAAGCTTAGTTGTTCTCTTACCGTTAACCTTTTTTAGTATGATAAGGAGACATGGTCAAGAGCAAATTTGGAAATTTTCTAGACATTCATTTTGGGACGGAGGGAGTAATAGTGTCTCACTAATGCTAAAAGAGAGAAGGGAACACCAATAGAGGTAACGGTCATTGTTACAGGTACATAATGTAGTCTAAGTTTATTGCACTAGTTCACCATTGGTGTGCAGTTTCTTACTATATACTGTAATAACAAGTTGTCATAAACATTCAAAAATGTATTTTGGTATCATCGAAACAATCTAAATAGCTGGTCCTAAAACCCTTAACCATCTACTCATAGAACCCTTAAAAATGATTGAAACTCGAAACAAAAATTCTCTGAAAGAGTGAGAATCACAGAGGTTTGTTTTCTTGCTTGTTACAAAAAGAATATTAGCTAAAGATAGAGGAAATATTAATAATCTATGTACATTGTACAGAGACAAGAATTGCTTATACACATGCATGCATTAAGACGACAAGCACCAATACAAAGCTACATCGAATTCCAAATAATAGATTAGTTTTGGTAAATTATTTAATTAATTTATTGTTTCGCATTTTATAATGTCTAAACAATCATTTCCACCTAGGATTAAGCCAAAAAAACACATGTGACTTCACGTTGGCAATAAAAGAGGCTGCGAAGGAAATGGTGTCATGGAAAGACTCAATTTATGTGGGATAGAGCCTTGATATATTTGAAAAATAATCGTACAAACCAGTCTGAGAAAAGGTCTAGTTTGATTCAATAGATAAGAAAATGTTTGAAAAGAGAACATCAATCACATTGGATGGAAAAACCAACACACATGGTGAGAGAGAGAGAGAGAGAGAAGTAGATGACATTCTAGCTGGTCTGACAGAGGATTAAGAGTTTCTAGCTAGCTGGTCTGAGAAATGTGCAATGTTCTTCTAGAGGGAAACTTGGTGCTACTGGAAATTTCCTTTATGCGTGGGGTCCAGGGAATGATGGGTCCACATGGGATTTTGCGTTGCGACAATAATGATGCATAGTTCGTTTGAAAGTGGAATAATCAGCCATAAGTGTTACTAATATATCACCATTGCGACATATAGAGAGTGGTGGAACATAGATAGATGTATACAAGTTCGCAATGCGGAGTTACTATAAGCCAAAGAAAACATAATGATGCATTTGCATGAGTCAATTTCTATAATTCATGGTTAAATATAAAGTCCATTATATCACTAACCTGTCTACTTCAATTTTTAGATAGGGAAATAATCAACCACATAACATATGACTCCATGATGAGAGAAGAGAGAGAGAGAGAGAGAGAGATGAAGAGGGGAAATGATCAACAACATAATGTATTAACTTTGTGACAGTGGAGAGTGAGAAAGTATATACACACCTCATTGACGGGAATGCGTTGAAAGAGCCTACGGAAGAAATTATCCTCTCTTGGTTTTCTCCTTTCCTCTTTACTGACAATCCCATCCATTCTCAATATACTACTATCATCCGCATGAACTCCGCCTCGTGATTCATCCACCACGCACATGACACTATAGAGTTGTGTGAGCAAGTGAGAGAGAAGAACAAAAGGAGTGCAAACCAGGGGGGAGAGAGAGAGAGAGAGAGAGTGTTGTAGATGGTGAATGAGGATGAGACTAATGAAGACAGATAGCTAGCTTAGCTAGAAGAAGAGGGATGGAGTGAACTAACAAAATAGAAACAAAAATACCCATTTTTTTAATTTTCTGTTCTGAAATCATGGGCTGTAATTATGTGTTTATAAAAGTACAAATCAACAATATAAACTAACATAACCTTAATATCTTCAAATTTAATCTGTGTCTGCGCTTGTCGTCTAGTTACCAAGTATTTGGAGCTACTATATATATTTACATGCTCATATATATCTCCCTAGTGGTCTTCTCCTCGGCCATGGCAATTGACTTCTTATCTCAAGCTTTCATTTATAGAACTGCTACCCAATGTGTGTGTGAGAGAGACAAAGAATGCCTAGGGAGAATTGAAACATAGTTTAGAATGCAGTTTCCTAGGCTCCATTTATATGGGTTCTAGTAGTTAATGACTTTCTTATTATAACATTAAAAGTAACTGGAAAAAAGATTAATGTAGTTAATTGTTTTTGCTTATTGTTTTATTCTGTTAAAAACGTAAGAATTGTCCTTTATAGCGTGCAAGACCGTACAGAGATAATATAAGTTTAATAGACAACTTGCATCTTGTGTCCACTAATTGAGTCCTCTTCATATTATAGGGCTGTGTTTGATGGGGCAGAGCAGTCCCGACTATGTAGCAGTTGGCTAGGCGAACGGCCGAGATGAGTTTTGCAAGCAACGGATGGACACGATCGAGCCCAAGCAAAAGATATCTGACGCCACAGATCTGTGTTTGGCTTAGCTGGGTATGTTGATCTGGAATTAGCACGGTGCTCTTTTCAACTTCCAATGACTGTTTTTTGTACTTTCTTTTAGGTCATGAAGTTAGGTTTTCTACTTTAATCTTGCATCAAGAAGAGTTGGTTAAGAGAATATCTTCATATACATACTAATTAATGTTGTTCACTTCCTTAAAAAAAAAATTCTAATCACGAGGCGATTCAGTTAATCCTTAATTCTATATATGGGGATAGAAACTACTCAATTCGTTAAAAAAAGATAAACTTTTTCGTGTTGACTTCTTACTCCCTCCGTCTCTAAATCCGCCCCTAAATGGATGTCCAAATTTCATATTAAGGGAAATCATGAAAATCTATACAATTTATACAATCTAGTGGCTAAGATTCATATATATTATTGTAATCCTCTTTCCAAACATTTAGTTTTGCAAGTATAAGGAGACTTGTGAAAAAATTTGGTAAAAAAAATTTAGGAACAAAGTTTTTTCAAAAATAGACTTTCATTTTGGGACAAAAATTTCTTGAAATTGGACGTTCACTTGGGGACACAGATAGTACTACTCTTTGTATGCACTATATGTTGTCATTATACTGTAAATTCTTACCATTGTATCGAAGATTTGGCTGCGTTTTACTTGCTTGAACCGGCTATGCCATAAATTTTGTATCATTGTGCCTTACATTTTCTTTGACACCCCATGGACAAAGCAATCTGTCATTTGTACATCTAAGCTCCCCTTATCATGGGGTTTTGTTGAACTTTAGGTCCTTTATATATATTTTTTTTAGGGTCAAACATGCAAATTTAGTAGTTTGATCCCATCTTTGGTTATCATGCACCAGCCAAAGGTCGATTTTTTTTATTTTTTTTATTATTATTATGCAAGAGGGTGCAAGAATGTATAGCGGTTGGACAACCAAAAAACTCGAAACCTGTTTATACCAAAAGAATTTCTCAACCCAGTCCAAATACGGGCGAAAAAGTTGATGATAAAATTCATTTATAGTTGTTAGTTTACATGCCAAATTGAAGCCTCTCTACACTCCAATACTTAATACTTACATGAGATACTACTTGTGGTATAAAACGAATGTCTATTTTTATATATTTTTTAAAAAAAATATGAATGCAAATAGACATCATTTTGAGACGGAGGGTGTAAGATTGATTATGCTATGAATTTTATAATATTGGTAAAGTAATTCATAATGGTGTTTGCCTGATGCTGCTGAGATTTGAGGAAACAACCATCATGCCACAAAAACTTTGAATTATTAGGTCATCAGAGTTTTGGAACTAGGTTTGGTTATGCTAGTAACTTTAAATGCTTTATAGAAAGAAAAAAAGTGCTTAATTTTGGTTAACAAGTGGTCCACAAAGAGAATTATTGATGTCCAAAAATATGTTATTCTATGTGCACAACCCATATTTATTGGAAGTAGTTAACAAATTACTGCTACCGAGTTCCGACTAAAAAAGTAAATGTTCATTATTGTTCCGGATCAACGATACAAATAATACTCCTTCCGTCTCAAAATGATTTTCTCATTTGTCATTCCTCATTATCCAAAATGTTTTTCTCAATTTTATAATTTAGGCTTAAAAAAGTGTGTAAACACAACATAGCTAGTGAACCAAGTGTTCATATCTTTAGAAAATTTGAATAGTCAAAACGTGAAGATCATACGGAGGGTTTAGATAGAAAACGAGTGACTATGACTTTACATTTTGCTATGTCTATTTGTTTCATAGTATAGTATTCGACTCGTTCCAAAGTAAATACTCCCTCTGTCCCTAAATGAGTGTCAATTTTCAAAAAATCTTTGTCCCAAAATGGGTATCTTTTTTTAACATAACTTTGTCCCTAAAGGTTTTTTTTTTTCAAAAAAAAATTCACCGGTTTCTTTATATGTGCAAAACTAAATGTTTGGAAATGAGATTACAAGATCATATATGAATCTTTGCTACCAAATTGTACAAAAACTTGAGATTTTCAATGTCCCTTAAAATGGAATTTGAACACTCATTTAGGGACAGAGGTAGTACTATAGTTGCCTCTCAGTGTTTATGAGAAAAGTGATTTTTACTTATTTATCAATTGATTATATCATATGATTAAATTTTCTTCTATTCATATTTATTTTAGTCGGATAAAAATAAAAGTAAAGACATTTAATTTATTATGGAGGGTGGAAAGTATTGTAAATGAACAAACAATAAGAGAGAGAGAGAGAGAGAGAGAGAGAGAGAGAGAGAGAGAGACTCCTTTGAGTCCTTTCCTTTGCTTGATTATCCAGTGAAAGTTTAGGGGCAACTACCATATAGTCCCTCTTACTAATGGAAACCACCACCAAAGACAAGGAATTTCAGATTTTACCACCTAGTCCATAGTTTGTTAGAAGGACACTCATGCCCTTACTAAATGACACGAAATTACATGAATGTCCCTCTCCACACCATTTCACTTTCTCTCCACAGCCACCATAACCACTTGTGGCCACCAATCCCCACTACCTCCGGCGACTATTTTCCGGTGACTGTTTTCCGGCGACCACCTCCGGCGTTTGTTTTCCGGTGACTTTTTCCGGCGACGATTTATTTGGTGATCAAAATCAAAGTATAGCATTTTTTAATAACCCAACAACAATTGAAGTACTTTTTTATGAAAAATTGTTCAACGTTAGTTCAAATAGACTATGAAAATCAAAGTAAAACATTTTTTTTATATCTCAAGAACAATTGAAGTACTTTTTTATGAAATATTGTTCAAAGTTAGTTCAAATAGACTATGAAAATCAAAGTAAAACATTTTTTTTAATAAATCAAGAACGATTGAAATACTTTTTTTTTCACATTTTTTCAAGAACAAATTCAAAGTTCCTAAGAAAAATTCACATTTTCAAAATAAATAAATAAATACAGTTTTTGAAAAGAATAAGTTCACAGTTATTTCAAAAACAATTTCACAATTGTTCCCATAACAAGTTCCAAGAACAAGTTCGCTGTTTTTTTCTTTCAAGAACGAGTTCAAAATTTTTGTTCCAAGATCAAGTTCGCAGTTGTTCCTAGAACAAGTTCACAGTTGATCCAAAAACAAGTTTACAGTTGTTCCAAAAACAAGTTTACAGTTGTTCCAAAAACAAGTTCCTAAGAACAATTCACATTTTTCGAAAAAAAAATATACAGTTTTTTTAAAGAACAAATTCACAGTTATTTCAAAAACAAGTTCACAATTGTTCCCATAACAAGTTCACTGTCTTTTTTTCAAGAACAAGTTCACAATTTTGTTCCAAGATCAAGTTCGCAGTTGTTCCTTGAACAAGTTCACAGTTGGTCCAAAACAAGTTTACAGTTGTTCCTAAAACAAGTTCCTAAGAACAATTCACATTTTTCAAAAAAAAAAATTACACTTTTTTTAAAGAACAAGTTCACAGTTATTTCAAAAACAAAAACAAGTTCACAATTGTTCCCAACACAAGTTCCAAGAACAAGTTCACTGTCTATTTTTCAAGAACAAGTTCGGAGTTGTTCCTTGAACAAGTTCACATTTGGTCCAAAACAAGTTTACAGTTGTTCCAAAAACAAGCTCCTAAGAACAATTCACATTTTTCAAAAAAAAATAAAATAAAAAATTTACCCTTTTTTGTTTTTAAAGAACAAGTTCATAATTATTTCAAAAAACAAGTTCACAATTGTTTCTGTTGGGATAATGCCTTTGAATGTGGGACGCCATATTAAAGGATTGTATAACAGATGGTTTCATAATGCCTAGACAGAGCATAAAGGAAGACAAAGCAAGGAGGAACAGCCGTTACACGACTCGTGCACTACTGCCCGAGTGCTACACGAGTCTGAGGCAGGCGAGCGAGCGGGCGCTTGCTAGTACCCAGGCGGGCGCTTGAAGTAGACAGAAAGTTGAGCCGCCTGGAGATTTAATGCAGGCGGGTGCCTGGTAGCAAGCGAGCGAGCGCTCGTTAGTGCGGCAGAGCCCAGACGCGCGCAGAAAGAGCAGAAAATCGTGGACTTTATTTAGTTTCCTTTGGGGACTCAAATTCAGGTTTCCTTATGTCTTCAGGGTTAAGTTATGACTAGTATAAATAGAGGTTATCATCCTAACAAGAAGATTGATGAAAATCCATAGAGTGCTCAGAGAAGATCAATAATTCTAGATCTATGGTTTTAGCACAGTCAGGAATTTTGTGACCAAAATTCGTGCTAGCATAGATTAGTGTGATCTTGTAAAGAATTCTCCAGATTGATAATAATATTCTCTCCCCTCCCCGTGGACTTAGCCAAGTTGGTGAACCACGTAAGTTTGTGTTCTTGTGATTGCTTTCTTTTCGCATCAAGTCTTGTTCAATTGCTCTAACAGTTCCCAACATAAGTTCCAAGAACAAGTTCACTTTTTTTTTCAAGAACAAGTTCACATTTTGTTCCAAGATTAAGTTCGCAAATGTTCCTAGAAAAAGTTCACAGTTGATCATCCAAAAACAAGTTTACAATTGTTCTAATATACAACTGAAAAATTTACAGTTGTTATAATATACAACTGAAAAATTCCTTGATTGCTCGCACTTGTTCTAACAATATCTGTGAACTTAGCAAACCAAATCAATCCATCAACAACAAAATCTCATTTACATTCAAAGCCAACACCAAAAACAATTGATAACTTTTTGATTTACCAATCCATTAGAACACACAAACAAAAACAAAAAGTTTTCTGGGCATTTACATTCAGAAAAGGAAAATGTTTACAGTTTCTTTACCTTTAAAATGCTCCATCTTCGATGACGCTTCTATGCCAGCGACCACAAGCTCCAGTCGGATATCCAGATCTGGCGCATCTTGGAGGTGAAGAGAGAGAAATAGCCAGAGTGTAGAGAGAGAAAGAAAGTTTGTTCCTGGGGGGTGCCGGAGATGGTAAAGGGAGAGGAAAGACGGAGGTCTGGGGTTAAGTGGAGCTATCGGGCGAACGATTTATAGAGTGGGAAAGGAGGATGGGGTCGACGGGGAGGGAAGGGATGGATTGCCGGAGAGGGAGGGAAGGGAGGGGACGGCAGTCGGATGTTACAGATCGAGAGAAGAAGGGAGCTAGAATTAGGGCTTAGACAGATCAAAGGTGGAGCGGGAGGCGGAGATGGTCGGAGGAGGGGGTTGAGGGGTCGCCGGAGGAGGTGGTGGGGGATCACCGGAAGTGGGTAGGATAGATAGAGAGAGATTGTAGTGAGAGAAAGTAGAGAGAGAATGTCTCTCCGTGTTTGTGCGCCGAATGTGATGGGAGGGGAGGGGGTTTTGTTTTAATAAGGGGTAATTTCGGGATTTGAAATATTATTTGACCTGTTGTTAATTTATTTTGGTTTGCGGACTGGGTGGTATATGAAAATATAGCCTTAGACTAGGAGGTAATTTTCACTAGGATGAGGGATTAGGTGGTAATTTTCTCGAAAGTTTATTCATCAATTCAAGAATTCGTGCACAATCTCCAATAAAGTCAACGTGAACTCTTATTTAATATTGCAGTCAACGTATATGATTGTTTCCTCCCCTGAAATTTATGTGTCCGCTTCATCCCTGGTTTCATTTTTTGGTTACATCTCTTCCCAGGTTTACGTGAAATGTTCCCTATTTCCTTAGAATTCAGTAGTACTATCTATGTCTCTAAAGGAGTGTTCAAATTTCATTTTAAGGGACATGAAAATCTCAACTTTTTATACAATTTAGTGGCAAAGATTCATATATAATCTTGTAATCTCCTTTCCAAACATTTAGTTTTGCAAGTATAGAGACCGGTGAAAAAAAATTCGAAGAAAAAATATTTAGGGACAAAGTTATGTTTAAAAAAGACACTCATTTTGGGACAATTTTTTTTTGAAAATGGACACTCATTTAGGGGCAGAGGGAGTACATAATAAGGACTAGCCAGTAAACAAATGAGAGTATAGGGTCTTGAATGTAAAATTCTATTAGAGTTGTTAATTTGTCACAACAACATTTAGTTAGTGGAGTTAGTATCTTAGTAAAAAAGCTCCTACTCCCTCGGTCCTAAATAAATTTCCAACTTTCCATTTTCATTTGTCTCAAAATAAATGTCGTCAAAATAAATGTCGTGTTACTAAAAATAGGGCATGAAGTTTGGTGATCTTCCTATACCACCCATTTTAATCGGCACAAGCATTACAATGTCATTAGAGGTGTCACTCTAGCTATATGAATAGATTGAGGCAAACAAGGAAACATATTTAAAAGTTTAAAAACGTTGACGAGTCAACTATGACATTTATTCTGAGACATAGTGAGTATATATTATACTGTGAAACAACGAGTAGAGGTCCTTTCTACCACTTTGTGTATCAGATTCTGTATAACTTATGATACCACGATTTATAGTTATTAGGGTTGATGTTATGGTGAGGTCATCCAATGATGTGAGACGGCGGATCATGAGTGGTACATGATATGGTACACAAAATTGTACTATAAAGGATCTCTTCGTGAAACGATTCAGAAAATATAATATCAATAAACACATTTGACCTTTCTATCTCCACATTTCTCTCTCTCTCTCTCCCGCACAGTAACAAATTCTCACCTAAACCTTCTTCCATCTTATTATGAATTCTATCAGTGTGTGATGAATATTTATTTTGAGACAAACAAAGACAACATATTAGCAACGCATCTACAAATAAACTCCATCTTTTATAGTCACCATAGTCAACTACGCTAAACAAGCACCTACATATATGACTAAATAACTCACTTGAAATATTTTGATGAGCATATTATATTGAATTCAGACTTTCATCTAGCGAAATTTATCACTAAAGCATGTCCTCAAACACTTCGCTAAACAAGCACCTACATTTATTGCTAAATAACTCACTTGATATGTTTATTATGATCATATTATATTGAATTCAGACTTTCATCTAGCAAAAGTTGTCCAAATAAACCCCCTTTCCCCGTTGTAGAGGTAGTGATTGGGCTATATTGATGTTGTTTGGGCAGTAATCTTTATCGTTGAGGTAATATATCTGTTGATGTATATTTTGTGAGATCCATTTAATTATAACTGATTATCATCATAAGAAAATTGTGTAACTTAAATGAGACTCAATAGTTACAATCAGATCATCGAGTTTACCTTTGCAACATTTTCAATTAGTGCCCTTCTCTTATCAACATAAACTACATTTGTCACTATACTTTTTTTTTTTTTTTAATAATATTTTCATAAATATAGTTGCTAGTGATGTAAGCAAATAGTACGATTTAAAGAAGGCATGATGGAATTGCACGATGGGTGCCACTGCCACTGCCACTGCAACACAACAACAAGGATAAAGGGCGAAAGGGATCTTCTTGTACAACTATTATAAGAAGAAGAAGGGGGCAACTTTTTGAGTTCACAACCAATACAAATCCTCTTTGCCTTGTTAAAAAGCCGAGGTGAACATGACCCCCCTTAATAATTATATATATATTTTTTTTCTGGGTAACATTTCCGTTGGCCAATCGCAAATTTGTTCTTCTATTGGTCTCCTAATTTTTATGATTAATTTGTAATTACATCTTCCAAGATGCCTCTTTGAGATTTATATGCCCTTTCGGTTGCGTCATTAGCTCAAAATCAATGCCTTTTGTCCATCCTTAGCTGGTTTACCGTACGAGGGGTCAATATATGACCCTTTTTTCTTTTTTCCTTTTCTAAAGAATGTTTACTACTCCCTCCGTCCCCAAATGATATTCATACTTTTTTTTTGCTGTTATTGCGAAGGAACTTTGAACATTTATTGTAAGTTGATTTAATTGTCCTAATCAAAATCTAAAACTTGTTATTGATAGTATTGTTGATGGTGTATCAATAACAAGATTTAGATTTTCATTTGGACAATTAAATCAACCTTAAATTTTTGCTCAAAGTTCCTTCGCAATAACAGCGAAAAAAGTATGAAAATCATTTGGAGACGGAGGGAGTATACTTTTAGAATCTTATTTGCTCACCTCCATACTATAAGTAGAAATAAAGAATTCTATTCTTTTAGAAATCGAGAATATCTTTTTCAAACTCTTGTCTTGACCTCTTTTGGAAAAGATATACACTAGATATAGCACACTAGTGGGTTAGGTTAAGCACCTTATGGGATAAATTATGTTGTCCTTGATTTTTTTCTTTTTTCTTTTTTTTTATACTCCCTCCGTCCCACCCAGCTCACTTGACACTTATTTTTATTTTGGGCTGTCTCAGCTCACTTGACACTTCCCAAAATAACATACTCCCTCCGTCCCAGCTTACTTGACACTTATTTCCATTTTGGGTTGTCCCAGCTCATTTGACACTTCCCAAAATAGTATGTTTTTATAATTTTATATTCACTCTACCCCACCACTCATTCTCTCTCTTGATTTTTCACCACTCAATTTATTCAATCAACACTACTATTTACCACACTCATTCTCTCTCTCTTCATTTTCTACCACACATTTTCCTTATTTTATTCATTCTCCTTAATTATTGTGCTCACCTCATGGGTGTCAAGTGAGGTGGGTCGGAGGGAGTACTTTTTATAATTTTATAATCACTCTACCCCCACCACTCATTCTTTTTTTTCATTTTTTCCACCACTCAATTTATTCAATCAACACTACTATTTACCCCACTCATTCTCTAACTTCATTTTCTACCACACATTTTCTTTATTTTATTCATTCTCCTTAATTATTGTGCCCACCTCATGGGTGTCAAGTGAGGTGGGACGGAGGGAGTATTTAGTAAAGGTAAATTTTTGGCCCTTTTCTTATATAAATCATTAATCCATTTTTCTTTATTATAACAAATTTCAGATGAATTTAAAGAAAAATTAATTGCAAATCAGTCAGCAGATGAATCAACTTTATATTTAAAAAATAGTGTCTTCTATTTCATCATAAAATATCAACGTATTTTTTTAACAGTTGTAATATATCATTCATTTCAAGGCAATTGTCATCGTTTACAAATTCCTATGGAGTTTATTACAGTATTATCTAAAGCGTAGTTTGCTTGCCATAGACGACCTTGTGCCATCTGGTAGTCCTCTTGCCATAGACGTCACGCCATCTGAATGATCACCTGTAGCTGCTCAACCAACCCCTATGAGGTTAAGGAACTTTGGGTTCTCCACACCTTCCCCCCAAGGGGAGTCGAACCCATGACCTCCCCTAAAGAAGGCCCTTTACACACTCACATATCGCTTGACTAAGAGGTCTTTGGTAAAATATCAACGTATAAAAGTGGTGATGTATGGGAATCACATAGTATTTATGTGATTATATACTCCCTCTGTCCCGCTCGAATTAGGATTTTTGATCAAGCAATTTTTTACTTTGACCAATAGTTTAAAGAAAAATAATAATGCTAATAAAAATTTAAAAATTGTTATTGTATGTGACATTTTCTTAAAAGCCCTTTATTCTAACTTTTATTTCTAAAGAAGACACAATATTTTTTTAATTGCTTAAAAACCCAAGGGACAAAAATAGCCAAGAATACCCCTAACTACCCCTTATAAGGGTGCTTCCCCTTTCCAGGCCATATTTTCAGGTCATATTTTCATCCCGCTCTGAGATTCATGTCTCAGACTTTTAGAAACACTGAAAATCATGTCACAGACCTATAAAATACTGAGACAAGTGTCTCAGACCTATAAAAACACAGAGAAACATATCTCAAACCTATAAAAACACTGAGAGACGTGTCTCAAACCTATAAAAACACTGAGAGACGTATCTCAGACCTATAAAAACACTGAGAAACATATCTCAGACCTATAGAAACACTGAGAGACATATCTCAGACCTATAGAAACACTGAAAGACGTGTCGCAGACCTATAAAAACACTGAGAGACATGTCACATACGTATAAAAAAATACTTAGAACTATGTTGCAAACCTTTAAAACACTGAGAAACGTGTCGCAGACCTATAACAATACTAACAGACATGTCACATACATATAAAAACACTGAGAGACATGTCGCAGACCTATAAAAACAGTGAGAGACAAGTCACATACCTATAAAAACACTGAGAGCCATGTCGCATATCTATAAAAACACTAAGAAACATGTCGCAGACCTATAGCCATGTCTTACACCTGTTAAAACATTGAGAGCCATGTCGTAGACCAATAAAAACATTGATATCCATGTCTCAAACCTATAAAAACATTGAGAGTCATGTCTCCGACATATAAAAACACTGAGAGCTATGTCACATACCTATAAAAATACTGAGACAAGTGTCTCAGACCTATAAAAACACTGAGAGACATATCTCAAACCTATAAAAATACTGAGAGACGTGTCTCAAACCTATAAAAACAATGAGAGATGTATCTCAGACCTATAAAAACACTGAGAGACATATCTCAGACCTATAGAAACACTAAGAGACGTGTCACAGACCTATAAAAACACTGAGAGACATGTCACATACGTATTAAAACACTGAGAAACGTGTCGCAGACCTATAACAATACTGAGAGACATGTCACATACCTATAAAAATACTGAGAGACATGTCGCAGACATATAAAAATAGTGAGAGACAAGTCACATACCTATAAAAACACACTGAGAGCCATGTCACAGATCTATAAAAACACTAAGAGACATGTCGCAGACCTATAGCCATGTCTTACACCTGTTAAAACACTGAGAGCCATGTCGTAGACCAATAAAAATATTGATATACATTCCTCTCGGACTAAGGTTCTTACTTTGAATTTACATGAAGATTAAGAAAAAATAATTGTTGTGAGTATGAAAAATAAAATAGGAGAGAGAAAGTGGGTAAAAAGTTTTTTTTTTTTAGAATGACAAATGAGTCACGTTATACATTATACTCCCTCCATCCCTCTTTAACTTACAAAAATTGAGTTGGTCACATTAATTAAGGAGAAAGAGAAAAAGTTGATTGTTGTGAGTATAGATGGTTCGGTAGGAGAGAGAAAGTGGGGTAGAGAATAGTGAGTGGATAGTTATTGTGAGTATGACAAGTGGGTCCCATTCTTTTAAAAGTATTAAGACATTTCCATTTTGGGTCTTTGTAGATTAAAGTGGGACAACCAAAAGGGTAATTTTTGTAGATTTAAGAGAGACGGAGAGAGTAAGTAATACTCCCTCCGTTTCATGTCACTGGAGACTTATTTCCTTTTTTGTCCGTTCCACATCACTTGAGACTGCCCAAAATGATAAAGAATATTTACTATTCTTCCCACTCATTATCTCTCCTACTTTACTTTTACACTCACAATACCAATCAACTTACTATTCCACCCACTCATTCTCTCTCCTATTTAATTTTTCATACTCACAAACACCTCCTCCCACTATTTCTCTTCTTACTTTTCTATAATTTGTGTGCCAAAATTTTTGCTCTTCAAGTCACATGAAACGGAAGGAGTAAATAACTAAGAATTATAGTCCGGAATAAAATAAAAAAGAAAATAAAAACATTTTTAGTATGGGAGAGAGAGAGTATCACACTTTCTCACTCATGTTCACATAATTTTATTTTATTTTTTTGTTCTTATTTTTTTGTAATTAAACTTTGAGAGTAATATTACTGTATTTGATTGAATATCCTCTCAACTGTCTTATCTGACTCTCTCTACTCAAGTGCCCTAGAGGCTTCTCTTCCAAAACACAACTTGGCAGCACCATACACTACAACCACCTTTCACCTCACTCTATTTCCTACAAAAAGATTATAAAGAGTCAAAAAAAAAAACCCCATCACTTCTCTCTGCAAAAAGCTTTCACTATTCACTTATTATAAACCCAAAAACCAAATCAAATTAGACACATCTCACTCTCTCTCACACACTTCCTCTTTCTGCAACTGGAACCATGGACTTCCATCTGAAGCAATGGAGAAACCAGCAACAACAGCCTAAATTGTCACACCCCTCTTCTTCCCCCTCCCTCGCTGATTCTCCCCTCTTTATGTTTTGCTGAATCCACCATTACTGCCTGCAATTTCATCTTCATCTCTTACGTTGACGTGTGCCATAGGATCTTTATCTTTTCCTTAGCGGTGCCGTCAATGATTTGTATCTCCCTCCGCCAAACCCAGCAAGTTAGCAGAACCATCAAAGATCTGTTGGCTATTGCACCATCTATGCAGCCATAGCCGATCTAAAATCTCCGGCGTGTCAAAAGACAGTCGACGAAGTTAAGTTGGAAGAGGGAAAAGGGCCCCAAGTTTTCAGGTCTAATTGACGATGGTGGCGTGGTATGTTCGCCGGAATATGCAGATCTGACCGGCGATTGAGGAGATTGGCCGGACATCTTCGCCCTCCAAGTCTTGGCCAGAATGGAGAGGGGGAACCGGCGCCGGATCCGAACGAAGAAGCAAAGGAGAAGCTAGATTTGGGAGGTCGAAGTCCTAAAGGTCGCCGGAGAGGTCGCCGACGGGTGAGATGGATGACGGGAAAGGAGGTTTTAGCGTTTTAGAGAGAGAGAGAGAGAGGGGGGGGGGGGGTTGAGAGAGAAAGTGTCTGTGAATGAGTGAAGGAGGGGAGGGGTAATTTTGGGATTAAAGTATGTCATTAAAAAAACAGAGGACCTAATGGAAATAAGCTTTCCATCTAGTGGACCCAAACGAAATAAAGGAAATTGTCTGTCCTTTTTGAAAAATTTCTTTTGTTTAAAGGACTTTTGAGAAATTTTTCCTTATTGTATCATGATTAATAATAAACTAAATAACTATTTTTAGATTTTCATTAACATAATTATTTTTCTTCAAATTGTTGGTCAAAATATAAATTACTTGACCAAAAATCCTAATTCGAGCGGGACGGAGGAAGTAAACATTACCCGTTTGCTTGGGATTTTGTGGCTTGGAATGTCAAGAAGGATGTACATAGAGTTTTTCATGTACACTAGCGCTAACCCGTGCTCTGCACGGGAAACCAATACTATATCTTAAAAATAATATTTTAACTATAGTTAACTAATATAGTAATTATCATTTTAACTAAAAATATTAATAATAATAATTAATCTATATAATTACTATTATTATAATTAAATAATATTATTGATAGTAATAGCAATGATTAATTTATATAATAATTATTATAATTATTATAATAAACTAATACTATTAATAGTAATAGTTAATAGATATATTAACTATTATGATTAATTAATAATTTAACTTATATAATAACTATTATAATTAACTAATATTAATAATAGTAATAGTTAATGTATATAGCCTATTTATAGTTAACTAATACTATTAATAGTAACAATTAACTTATATAGTAACTATTATAGTTAACTAATACTATTAATAGTAATAGTTAACTAATATATTAACTATTATAGTTAACTAATACTATTAATAGTAATATTTAACTTGTATAGTAACTACTATTGTTAACTATTACTATTAATAGTAATACTTAACTTATACTATTAATAGTAATATATTAACATACATATTAACTATATTAGTTAAGTAATACTATTAATAGTAATAGTTAACTTGTATAGTAACTATTATAGTTAACTAATACTATTAATAGTAATAGTTAACTTACTATTAATAGTAATAGTTAACTTGTATAGTAACTATTATAGTTAAGTAATACTATTAATAGTAATAGTTAACTTGTATAGTAACTATTATAGTTAACTAATACTATTAATAGTAATAGTTAACTTGTAGAGTAACTATTATAGTTAAGTAATACTATTAATAGTAATAGTTAACTTGTATAATAACTATTATAATTAACTATTACTATTAATAGTAATAGTTAACTCATATCATAACTATTATTATGAGCTAATAGTATTAGCTAATAATGAGAATATCAAAAGTCACACACTTTTAGGATAGTGATGATGTGGCATCACGAAATGCAAGATTCTTCCATGATTTGTCCACGTGGCATCACCACATCTCTCTTCACCAACTTTAATATATATATATATATATAGATTTCAAGGCCTATATTTCATGCTTACTAAAAGGGAATGAGAAATTCCCATAATACCCTTATAAAGCTGCTACACATGCATTAATCAAACACTTTTTACTATAATCTTATTTACTACTCCATAATATTAGTTAATTAACTTTAAACCATGTGCCCTCATTGTAGTTAGTATATTTATTAACTATCTATACGATCTCAATCATCACTTTCTAAGCACGGGCGATCACAAACATTGTGTTGCTATTACTCAATTATGTTGTCGAGCTCTTAAATCGTACATTTACATGCTTTTGACAAAAAAGAATTAAGTTAATTACTTCATCTAATTTAACTTGTTACTCCCTCCGTCCCAAAATGATCTTATCATTTGTCATTTTTCATTGTCTCAAAAAATTCTTCCCATTTCTACAATTTAGGCTTAAATGTTCATAAACACAACATGGCCAGTGAAGCAAGTGTTCCTATCGTTAAAAAGTTTGAATAGTCAAATGTGAAGACCATTTTGAGACGGAGGGAGTATAAGTTAAAGAGGATTCATTGTTATGGGTGCCATCATGGCTAATCCGGTTATTGTCTCCCATTCACTCTGTTTATATCCTTATTTTGCTATATAATAATCTCTAAACTAAGCAATTTGATAACATTAAAGTTTTAAAAAAAATGATGCAACTCAGTTTAATTATTAGGTTTGTTTTTAGATTCTACGAATAGTGTACCATGAATCTTATCGTGGGGTCTTACTGATCTCCCAATATCTAGTCCTATATCTAATTATGTTTCCTTAGAGAAAGAAGGATTTTTCACTTATCAAACAATAAAAGAAAGAAACAAAAATACTTATTCCAATTTTTAAGAAAGAACGCACATCATTTTGAAAAATAAAATAAAATAGAAAGAATACACACAATAAATTGTAAAGATTCTTAGTTCCACTACTCAAGTTTGAAATAATACCCACGGATAAGTCCCAACAAATCTTTCTCACTACTTTTACTTCTTTGATTTTTATATTAATCTAGGATCACTTATATAATTTAGGAAAATTTCAAAATAAAATAAAAAATAAATGAAAAGTTATTGGGTTTATGAGGATTGGATCTTAAACTCATTTCGTTGTGAAAAAGGTATCTCACTTAATATTTTGTTGCATCCAAAGTATTTTAAATTAACAATATTTATTTTTTCAGTTGAATTAAATGAGAATGTAATATACACACTACAACAAATATGACTTTTCAATGCACTTTAAAAAGTGCCGAAAACGGAAAAAAAGTGCCGAAAAAGTTGTTTCCGGAACTTTTCTAAGTGTTGGAAAAAGTGGTGTCGGTAATACATTCCGACACTTTAAAAGTGCCGCAAATTTCCGGGATTTTTCAAAAAGTGCCGAGATTTTCCGACACTTTTTAAAGTGCCGTATGTTAAATAAAAATATTAATAAGCTTACCACGATTCAAAATTCGAACACTAGACCTCCCGCATATGAAACAACTTTTCTACCGCTAGACTAAATCATTTTTTGATATAAATTCACCCATACAATATTTGTTATAACACTTAAGCTTATATTAATGCATTTTTATGGTTGCTGTACACATAAATCTAATATAACTAACAAATTAATGCAAATTGCGATAAAAATATGATTAAAATTCAAAATTAAATAAAAATATCAAAAATAAACCTCTTGTTATTAGCGGCACTTTATAAAAAAGTGCCGGAAATAAGCGGCACTTATAAAAAGTGTCGGAAATTTAGCGGGACTTTCAAATAAGTGCCGCAAAATTTCCAGCATTTTTACAAGTGCCGCTAATTTCCGGCACAACTTTCGGCACATTTTGAAAGTGCCGCTAATATCCGACATTTTTTAAAAAAGTGCCGGAAATTAGCGGCATCTTTATGAAAAGTACCGAAAATTTAGAGGCATTTTTTAAAAAGTGCCGGCAATATGTGGCACATGATAAAAAGTGCCGGAAATTTGCAGCACTTCATAAAAAGTGCCAGAAATTTACGACATTTTTTTTGTAAGTGCCCCAAATTTACGGCATTTTTACAAGTGCCGGTAAATAAGTGCCGCTAAAAGCCATTTTTATTGTAGTGACATGTATGTGTGGCCTAATTTTCAAGAGCGAATTAAATCAGTGTAAAAATATCCCCACCATTCGAGCTTCTTCCTTCTTCTTCTCAACTCCAATGTCTATCTGATCTCTTAATTTCAATCACCAATCAAAACACCCCAAACTTGCAGATCAAAACCATATACTCCCTCCGTCTCGAATAAACGTCCACCCTCCTATTTACACGAGGATTAAGAAATTTAGGGTAGAAAATAGTAAGTTGATTAGTATTGTGAGTATAATTAGAAGAGAGAATGAGTGAGAGAAATTGTAAAAATTATTTGCTATTTTAAAAAATAGACACTTTAGTTTGAGACATACTCCTTTCGTTTCACGTCACTTGAGACTTTTGGTCAACTTAATATCGTTTTGACGAACACTTTATAGAAAATTTTATGATCCTAATAAAAATTTAAAATGATTTAGGGACAAAGTTAAGATTAAAATGGATACTCATTTTTGTACAAAAATTTCCTGAAAATGGATACTCATTTAGGGACAGAGGGAGTACAAAAGATCATTCCCTTTGAGAAGGAGGGGGTAGTAAATTAATACTCCCTCCGTCCCAAAAAGATAGTCCATCTTTTTTCGTTGTTACTACGAGGAAACTTTGACCAGTTATAAATGCTACTTGTTAATGTGAATCTAAAAATTGATATTAATAGTATTTATAATGGTGTATCATGAACAATTTCAAAAATTTCATTAGAATAATTAAAAGTAGCTTTAATTATTATTCAAAGTTTCTTCGTAAAACCCATAAAAATAGAGGGACTATCATTCTGGGAAAGAAAGAATATCACACATAAGAATTTTGGGCGGAGGAAGTAGTACAGTAATACTGCAATATTACTCGAATTTTATGTACCTTCCCAATTTATAATTTGTTGACTAGATAATTATACTTTGACAACTTTACAGTAATAATTTAATAGTTTTGAAACTTTAATCTCTCTTCATTCTTATGTACTTATTTGCACAGATTTGTCTCCTTTTTGTTAGTTTTAATTTGCTGCCCAGTAGTATTGCCTTTCATTATTAGCATTTTTTTATTTTTTTCTTGAAAACGTAAGCAATTAAGTTGACAAATGGTGAGTTTGTGAATGCCCAAATCACATTCCAGCCTGTTGGGAAATTGGGGGATCACCGCATCCACTAGCCCATACTAGCAGTCATTAATATGGAGAAAAATAATCAACACATGAATGATATGAAAGAACAGGAACACCATAATTTGTTAACCCGGTTCACCACCACCACGTGGCTACATCTGGAGGCCCCAAGCCAGGATATCACTATAATAATATGTTTGATTGTTACAATTTACATATGCACTCACACAGATCTAGCATAGTAACTCTCCATGAACAACCCTCTCCTACATATTATTATCTCTCTCCAAGAACACACAAACAATATGACTATGGCCGGGTTGTAGGATCGCCCCCCATGGCTCTCCTAGGCCCCCGGCCCCCTCCTACACACTATTTTGTGTCTCTCTTTGATATCCTAACTTTCTACTATTTGGGTACACAATATTCTGGACGAAATCATGCTTATATAGCAGTACAAGGAAGCCCTAAGTCTATTTGAAAGAGATACAATCAAAATAGGAAACAAATCATTCTGGCCGACTGACCAAGCGCCCGCTCGCCCCCTTACCAAGCGCCCGCTTGAATTACAATTCCCACGCAGCCCAACTTACTGCCTGGAGGAGCGCCCGCTTGGGCACACCCAAGCGCCCGCCTGCCCCCTCCGCCCAGAATTCCTCCTCCGCTTTGAACTTCTTTGATCTCCACCAACTCTCCCGACTTGGACTCCTTTTCCCCCTCTGCTTCCCCTTAGGTTTAGGACTCCAATCCCAACAATCTCCCACTTGGAGACTAAACCCATAAGCATAGTAATCGTCCCCGTCAAACTCCCACCACGAAGATGACCTCCTTTGAATATTGTAACACCGTGCACTAAGCTTCTCCATTGTGTTGATGATAAGCCTCCACGCTCCACCATTACACCATGTTGAGCCTCCACGCTCCTCCACCATGAGCCTCCACGCCCAAGTAATAAGGCGAGTTGAAACCAAGCGACGCTTCAACCTCTCTGTGTTAGATCCTTCTTGCCTCCCCAAATCAACTTCTACCTTGATTTATTTGCAAGACTAACTTTGCCTTCTCCCTCCTAGATCCACTCCCCTTGCAATGCTCCCCGTGAAACTCGGACACACCTTGCTTCTTGCATTGACTTCTTGTGGTCTTTTCTCGCTTTCTGTTAGGGCCTTTTGACTCCCACCGCGTTGCAACTTTTGAGTCACTCTCCCCCCTAACACATCGTTCATTGATGTCTCCCCGTTTTACACCAATAGGCCGGTCTTCACGCCTCTTGCTCCCACCCGGAACGAAATTTAATGTTGTCGGTAGAGTACAACATCCTCCTAACCCCCATCCGTCGTTTGCGAGAAGTCCTCATCTTCTCACGTGGTCTAACCGGCTTATACCACTCACCTTTGCATCGTCGGTTGCTTACGCAAGTGCCTGATGCATTCCTCCTTTCTTTCATATTTTCTCCAACCTCATTGACTGCCCCAAAATCCCTTAAACACCTCCATATCCGATCTCTGCATCTCCAAATTCCACCTCGAATTTCTGCAGATCTCATAAGAAACAAACGAACTTTTCAGACTTTCTGATCTTCCGCACGATCGTTGACCTATTTGGCACGTGTCTTGCTTCAACCATAAACCCTAGAAGCTCTCAGGTCCCTGCACATCTTCTACACGAAGAATCTGCACTGCACGAAATCTGTACGTGCGCTCCCCCGAGCCTGCACGTGCATTCCACGAATTCTGCACGTGCGCTGCACGAAAATCTGTTGTCGCTTTTCTTCACCTTGGATCTCCCCTAGATCTCGAACCAGGCTCTGATACCAGTTGTTGGGGAATTGGGGGGATCACCGCATCCACTAGCTCATACTAGCAGTCATTAATATGGAGAAAAATAATCAACACATGAATGATATGAAAGAACAGGAACACCATAATTTGTTAACCCGGTTCACCACCACCACGTGGCTACATCCGGAGGCCCCAAGCCAGGTTATCACTATAATAATATGTTTGATTGTTACAATTTACATATGCACTCACACAGATCTAGCATAGTAACTCTCCATGAACAATCCTCTCCTACATATTATTATCTCTCCCCAAGAACACACAAACAATATGACTATGGCCGGGTTGTAGGATCGCCCCCCATGGCTCTCCTAGGCCCCCGGCCCCCTCCTACACACTATTTTGTGTCTCTCTTTGATATCCTAACTTTCTCCTATTTGGGTACACAATATTCTGGACGAAATCATGCTTATATAGCAGTACAAGGAAGCCCTAAGTCTATTTGAAAGAGATACAATCAAAATAGGAAACAAATCATTCTGGCCGACTGACCAAGCGCCCGCTCGCCCCCTTACCAAGCGCCCGCTTGAATTACAATTCCCACGCAGCCCAACTTACTGCCTGGAGGAGCGCCCGCTTGGGCACACCCAAGTGCCTGCCTGCCCCCTCCGCCCAGAATTCCTCCTCCGCTTTGAACTTCTTTGATCTCCACCAACTCTCCCGACTTGGACTCCTTTTCCCCCTCTGCTTCCCCTTAGGTTTAGGACTCCAATCCCAACACAGCCGATTGGTAAGGCGGCGGGCTTTGGTCCTGGAAGTCGAAGGTTCGATCAATCAAATTCATATCTGTAAAAAAGGGAGGGAAAAATTCTTTTATGGTCAAAAATTCATTCATTAACCAATCTGACTCTCATAAGAGCAGAAGTGTTAGCATAACATTCAATTACAGGGAAAGTGGAAAAGCCGGTCCTCAAAGGAAAGCCTTTGGCGGAGATGTTTGAATTGAGATGGAGGAAGTAATACAGTAAATTACTCAAATTTTATGTACCTTCTTTAGTTTTTAGATTTATTTATTTTTTTAAGTCTGTTTTAATTAGGTTTTTTCCTTCAAATAATATGTTTAAAATTGTATTTATGACTTTGTTTTTCTCTGGGCATAGAACCCGCCGCTGTCTCGGCTGTACGACCTACTACCGGAGGCTCTGGAGAAGTGAGAGCACTCATCTTGGGGTGGGCTTACTACTTAGATGCTTTCAGCAGTTATCCGCTCCGCACTTGGCTACCCAGCGTTTACCGTGGGCACGATAACTGGTACACCAGAGGTGCGTCCTTCCCGGCTAGTACGCCCTGGTCGACGAAACTATGCTGGATTCCTACCTATGCCTAGATCGCGGATCACTGGAAATTTTATTGAAATAGAGTCCCTTTTTCTTTCTACAAACGTCTTTCCATCATCAGAAAAAATAGAATGATTTTCAAGCCTTAAGCATTGTACAAGGACGTGCTGTAGGAGTAACCCATTACCTTCTGGAAAAGAATTCAGCGTATAAAAGTGATTACATGCTGCATACGCATTGGATGGTACACCCTAAGCACCCAACTTATGAGTGCAGAAGAACTGATTCATTCAATTTTGACATAAATTCAATGTGAAATTCTGAGTTTGTGATTTCCCTCCTTATGTGAGGGCTTTGGATTTCCCTACTTATATGTGAGGACCTTTGATTTCCCTTTTTATGTGAGGGCCTTTAGTATTTTGTATATTGTCTTTGTTGTTTCTAGGAAATCTTCGTTTGCATATCTCAATCAAATACTCGGCAAGGATGATGAATTGGTTCTCGGCGATGGTCGTTATCTTTTTCAAAGCGCTAATGTTGGATCATGGTTGAAATATCCCCCGCCGCAGTTTGTTAGCAGGAAATTCTCATTTTTCTGTTAATTTGTTAAGTCGAAATGTCAATGTTGTGGCATATGTAATATTTTGGGCAACTTTTGGGTTTGAAAATGCTAGCCCCACTGTTTGGGTCGAGCTTCCGTCGTTTGTGGATAGCCGACTTCTAAACATTTGTTATCATTTATGAAATAATTATGTTTCTTTCAAAAAAAAAAAAAAAAAAAAAAAACAAAACAAAAAACAAAAAAAGCCATAATTTAAGGGGTTGGATCATGTTAATCTACAATTCTTTTGAAAACGATAATCTGCACTACTCATTAATAGTCCGTCAACATAATCGGATTACTAGTTGGTTTGGGCTGGGCTATAAAGGCCCAAGTCTAGGTGGATTTGCACTCATACTATGCTAATCCAAATCAAAGTCTTGTTTGTTTCCACTTAGACTAAAAACATATTTTGATCACTACACTAAGTTAATTTTTTTTTTCGAAGGACACTATAAGTTAATTTTAAAGAGGTGGTCTCCCATGAGAACAAGGGGATCCGTCTCATGCATGAGACGGGTCGCCCCATGACCCATGGGCCGAACCCGCCACGTGGCAACCCACCATTGGCCGTTTTTTTTTTTTTTTTTTTTTTTTGAGTTTTTATATTATTTTTTTCGGCTTTTCAGTGGTTTAGCAAAAAATAATAGTTACCATCTCTTAAAGTAACATTGTTCATAAGTAAACGTAATACTTGTTTTAAAAAAACAAAAGCTCGTTTTTACCCATTTGAAAAGTAATAACTTATGTATATGAATGTAATAGTAAGTTTATACAAGTAAATGTAACACTTTGATTGACGAAATTGTAACAGATTTCTATAGATAATGTAATACTTGTACATGTATCATGATAAATTTGACCCCATTGTAACTTATTGTTTGAAAACAAATAGATATCTATACATATGTATTACAATTATTTACAAATACTATTACATATAAATAACACGTTTGTTACATTTTAGTTATAATAAGTATTACTTTTGGCAAACGAAGAAAACATAGGAATAACACTATTACTTTAAGAGATGGTAACTATTACTTTAAGAGATGGTAACTATTACTTTTCACAAACCGAAAAAAAACCAAAAATAAAAATATAAAAATTTTAAAAAAAGCAAAAAAAAAAAAAAAAAAAAAAAAAATAATAATTTTTTTTTTTTTTTTTTGGGGCCAATGAGGGGCTGCCACGTGGCAGGGTCCCCCCCATGGGTCCTGGAGCAGGGTTGTGGGTCGGGTAATGGGTCAAAAAAATGACCCGTCTCACCCATGAGACGGGTTGGAGTGTTCTCACACAAGTTTTTGTCAATTTTAAATGTCTAGCTAATTTTTTTTATTTTTTTCAAATGTTCTCACTAATTTTTTTTCAATTTTTCAAATGTGCTCGCTCCATCTATAGTTTCGCTAGAAGTTTAATGAAATCTAGACTCATGCTAATTTTGCTAAAAACTTAATGAACATTGGATCCTAAGATTATTTCTCATAACGAAAGGCATAAATGTGAAATATTAATTTACATAGAACACCCCTCTTCCGTATATTGGACCTCAAATATTTTGAAGGATCATTTTGAAATCAATATAATGTGTGCATTATAATGTATAATGATGTAAATTCTTGTATAAATTGCTAGATATAACTGAATTCACCATAACCTTAATTGTTCTTTTTTTTTCCTTAAGATTTTATTATGATGGTAATCTTATAAAATTTTGGTCAAGTTCGATTGATAAAATTATTGTTTCGGGATGAGAGGAGTATCACGTAAAAGTAAATTTGTAATCTAGACCTAATTGTTCTAGTAAAGCTTGAGTTTCTTTTTATAGTGAAAAGAAAGTAAAGTTGAAGAATGAAGTAAAAGCATTTAACTCTGAAGTTAACATACAAGTAAAAGGGAGGAAGAAAGTGGGGGGTAAATTCATCAAGACAACTACTAGGGGCAATAATGAAGTAATTCACTAAATCCTTCTTTCAAAACATCATAAATGTCCTAATAATATACCGCCTCCGTTTTAAAACATCTGTCGCTTTAGATTTTTTTCACACATATTAAGAAATGTAATTAATGCATGTTAAGAAGACCCATTTGCCCCTAAATAATTCAACTTTCTAGGTGATTAAATGCTTGCATGAGAGATACTTTCACCATCATTAATAAGGATATAATTGAGACAAAAGGGTAAAAGTGCATTGATAATAGTAAAGTGACAGATATTTTGAAACAATTTTTTACTCCTAAAGCGACAGATAATTTGAAACGGATGGAGTACTATTCTTTCCATTCCAAAATACTACTCCCTCCGTCTCAGTTTAAGGTTCTTACTTTCCTTTTTTGTATGACCCAGTTTAAGGTTCTTAGTTGCTTTATTCCTTAAATATGGCAAAAGATGAATAGTGTTTTGGACATCCTTATCCTCATAAAGTTCATATATTACAAAAAAACCATCACTTACCCATCTACTTTTCACCCATTTAGCTTTATAAATGGACAATTATATCCTCCAGACACTACTTTCTTGACTCAAATTTGCATTGGTTTCTTAATAAGTGTGCAAAGTCAAACTAAGAACTTTAAGCAGGGACAGAGAGAGTACAAGTATTATTTATATTTTCTATAATTTCTGTTATAAAATAATTATTACTATGACTTAACGAAAGTTTGTCCCTCTCATTAATATTATGTCACTCACTAAACCAATTAATAAAATAAAGCATATTTCAGTTTAAAGGTAGTAGGGATGGCCAAACCGGATCGGAACCGGACCGGAAAAGCCCGGAACCGAAGCAAACCGGGGAGTAAACCGGAACCGTAAGTTATCCGGGCCGGTTCAGGTTCACATAAATGGCGAACCGGACCGAAAATCCCTTGTTTTTCAATAATTTTAAAGGGGGGGGGACCGGAACCGGACCGAACCGGAACCGGATTGTGCCAAACCGGAACCGGAACCGGGGTAAGCGCGGGCCGGTTAAGGGTTACCCATATGCCGAACCGGAACCGGCGGTTCCGAACCGGAACCGGGCCCGGAACCGGTTTTGGCCATCCCTAAAAGGTAGATTAAAAATTCTTATGCTTTTGACCTAAAGGTCAGAGTTATTTTGTGTTAAAAAGGCAATGCTAGTGACACAAAAGAAGTTCACAAAATGTTGGTCATAAAGTGAGGTGACAATATTTTATTTGTTGCATTGATTGTCGACCCGACACACTCTAATAAATAACACCAATAAAATTTTGACACATCATTTTGTAAGTCTCATTTTGTGGCACTTTTTTATGACTTTATATTTACCCAAAAATTTATTCAAACGCGATGTATATTTTGGAACTTGGAAGGAGTAATAAAATTGAACATAGAAATGCATTGAATTGAAATAAATCAAATAATTAAACTTCTATGCTAAATTGCTACTGTTATTAGATGATTGTACCGTACAACATCTAAAGAGACTGCAAATATTGTGAGCGGACATGGATTAAAAAAAGCAAGAGAGTAGGGGAAGGATTTCCCGGTTCACCCAATGGTTCTGATTAGAGCCCTTTCATATTTTTTTGTTTGATGGATGAGATGTGTCCGAGTTCAGTAGGATCCACAAAAAATTGAAATCATTTCAGCGGCACAGATGATGAGCTCGCCTATGTGGCTTTTTGGGTGAAGGAGTGGAGCTAATTTGGATGGAGCGGTTCCGGGTAAGGGTAAGGGTAAGGGGTTTACACAATTACACACACTAAACTCACACACAAGTACATAGTCATAGTACAAAATTCCAACTACAATCAATCTACACGAGAGTGGGTATTTATTTATTTACTATGCTAAAAGTTGAATTCAATTCAACCTAAACAGCATCAGAAATTGTCAAAATCCCCCCTTCTCCCCAAACCTGGAACACAAAAACAGCCTACTACTTTAAACTCTCTCTTCAACTCAAGATTTGGATCTTTCTTTACCCTTCTCTCTTAAAACCCAAACTAAACCCATCTCTAGAAATCTTCTTGAAAAAAGAAAAAAAAAAAAACCCAAATTTGATCAAAGCACCCGCCTGATAAATGTTCTTGTAAAAGGGCTGTTTTGGGTTTTTTTTTTCCCCTGGGTTTTGTGTAAAGTCGTGAACTTTAATGATGGGTGAGTTTAGGGAAAATAACGTTGGAATGATCGAAGATAGGCTTATGCCGTTGCCTTTATCAACTTCAGATGACAACCCAACTCCTGAAATGATTGGGGCGGAGAGATGGGGTGTTGCAGAGAAAGAGACACAGAGGATTGTTTCTCAGTTTCGGGCAACTTTTGTGTCCGAGGAAAGGAGAAAAGAGGTTATTGATTATGTGCAGAGGTTACTTAGAGGGTGTCTAGGCTGCGAGGTAAATTTTGCAGCCCATAAACACACACAAACACGCACATATATCATTTTTTGTTTGTGCATTTTATGTGTGTATCTTATGTATATTTGTGTGGAATAATGACACCCTGATTCGATTTTGGTTTATTGGTTATTCTTTGGTTAAGTAGAGGCCATTTGCTTAATATATGTATATGCAGATGATGCATTCTTGTAAGACTTTGTTTTTCTTGGAAATCTGAGATTTTTTCATTGATTGAGTCCATGGAATTTCTTTATTATTATTTTTTTTTAAATGATGCATTGTAAGGAATCATTGTTTGTATTGGAAATTTGAGTTTTCTTCTGTTAAAAGAGTTAAAATCTGATTCTGCTAAGTTTGCGTGTGTGGACTGATGAAAATCATTGTTTCTCTTGGAAATCTGAGGTTTGATTAAGTGCAAGATTTATCTGCTATATATGTAGATGATGCATTATATTGAGATAAATTTACTACTAGTTTCACATGAATGATGTGTTGCATAATATCGTTTTTCCTGGAAATTTTTAGATTTTTGGCTGAATTAAATAGAATTTCTGCAACTTTTGATCACTATGATGTAGAGAGATATAGGTGGCACTGGAATATGAGAACATTACCGTGAATATGCGTTCATTAAGAAATTTTGGCAACAAATGATTTGATGTTCGAGGTTTTTAAAAGTGAATCTCCTAATAAGTATACTCGAGGGAAGAGAGCGAAATATTTTTTGTTGCCAGTTCTCATTGTGGTCCGATAGAGAGATTTGTCCTAGAGGGGGAAAGTAGAAGCCCATTATGATGAATGTTCATTGATTTATGATTTGGAACCACAACTACCCTTTTAGAGTTCATAAAGTGATAAAGGTTTATCTTCTTGTGATTACTTTGATTGAAGTTTTGTCATGTTAGATGATGACTATATTTTAATCATAATCAATGACATGCTGGTTTTATGTTCTTGGGGCACGAGGAGAAATCTTGAGGTTTGAAAGATTATTTGATAACCGTATTGAATTTTGTGAAATAATTCTCCGTTTTATATTTGAAAATCTATAGATTACAGTTTTAATAGGCGGATTGGGTTGTGCAAAGAATCATATGTTGGAAGGACAAAGTGATTGCCTTTGTGAACTGGTTATGAGCCGAATGCAAGTGGCAATTGTGCACATGTCATAAAAGAGCTTTGATTGAGTAGGGTTTGAGAGAACTTGTGTTATTGAGAAGAAAGAAAGTCCTCATTGATGGAACAGTGAATCCATTATTTAGGGTTCTTATCTCTTTTTTGCTCTTAACTGCCTCTGAAAGGTTCTCCAAGGCAATCAATGACATATGTTGATGCTTTTACGGTAACTATTTCTAGTGATCTATATTGAACTACCTTAATTAATGCAACATTAAAGTTGCATGCTTGACCTTTATTATGCTATTAATTATTTGAAGTTAATAGTGCTTATAGAATTACTGTTTTGGATCATCCTGGACAAGTGTTTTGAGAGAATGCACATCTTAAGTTTGAAAGAGGAGAGCTCAAGTCGGTGAAGGGTTATTGCATTTTATGCATGTGCATTCAATGGATCGAGAAATCCTGTTATTTTTGAATTGATATGTTTGTCAAACTTATGGCTTGCACTTTGCATTGCTTTATAGAACACATTTGACTTTTGAGTACTTATTATGTCCCTTTATAATTTTTTTGCTCTTCTCTCTCTTCCGGTAATACATGTTAGGCACCAAGAGTGTCACCCTAAAGTTGAAAAAAGAAGAATGTAGTCTTAGACAGGGATGAGGGAAATGTGGTGTGACAAGTTTAGTTTCTATGTGAATTTTGATGTCTTAATGAGGTGATTTTACTTGTGTAACCTTATTTATTCTTGCCACTTGTGACTTATCTGTTATTAGTTCTTCTCGCATCTCTAGTTGCCACTTATGAATTATCAGTTATTGGATAATATGCCAGTTATTGTTTATTACAACTAGAGTTTCATAGATTTGGTATTTTGCACCTTCATTAATTAATAGTAGATGATTGTTGATACTTGTACAGGTATTCCCCTACGGTTCAGTGCCTTTAAAAACATATCTTCCTGACGGGGACATAGATTTGACAGCCTTTGGTGGTGCAAGTGGGGAAGATACCCTTGCCGATCACATTGTATCTGTCCTTGAAGCCGAAGAAGGGAATAAAAATGCGGAGTTTGTGGTAAAAGATGTTCAATTAGTTCGTGCTGAGGTTCTCTTCCTATCACTCTAATCGTTCTGAAGTTCTTTTTAAGTCTTTTCAGATATGAACGCATCTTTTTTCATGTCTCCTCTGTGATTTGTTATATATGCCTTCAACTAGTCAGTTTATCGTTCACCCATTATTTCTGTGGTTGGCTCATCTGGCACTTGAATTCTTCGATGACAGGTTAAGCTTGTGAAGTGCATAGTGCAGAACATTGTGGTCGACATATCTTTGAATCAAATAGGAGGTCTCTGTACGTTATGCTTTCTTGAGCAGGTATGGTAATTTTCTGCTTGCAAGAAAAGATTGCTTTACATTAATCCTTCTTCAAAATGCTTCCATGGGCTTTGCTTTTCAGTCAGATCCAAGTTTAAGAGGCTAAATTGAATCTTAAGCAATCACTCCAAAGCAATGCATTTTATTCGTCTATCATAGAGATACCACCTTTTCCGTTATGTCATCATGTTCATATGCTTTATTTCTACAATTCTCGTTTCGCATGAAAATAATTAGAAAAGCAACCTATTATCTCGTTAGCATTACCGAACCTTGTAGATTCTTAAATGCTACAGACACATGACTTTGATTTGTTGACTGCACACCATCTAGCAAACTTGCTCCGGGCCCTGTTGGTGAAAGCTCGATATACTTTATTGCTCTCCATTATTAAATCTTAGGAGAAGTTTAGTTAATGTATGACCTTCCTCTAACTGGTTTGGTGCATCACAACTCGGATTATAAGGAAATATGATATGAAAATGGGACGGAGAAGTAGAGTGCCACTTCTATCTGGGGTATTTGAGCATTTCTGAAATATGTTAAAGTAGTTCAGTTGGTCTAAGTTATATTGCTACAGATATGTGTCAGTGTTAATACATGATCTTTCTATACTGTATTTGGTATCGTAAGTTGAAAGATTCACGATTCATCCCTATGTTATAGATTCTTGTACTGCTCAAGATTTTTTTTCTATCTATCCTCACGTATAACATAGAGTCCCTCTGTTTTCAAAAAGAGTCTCCACTTCGAGTAGTCGCACAAATTAGGGATACTCAGTTGACTTAACATTTAAAATACTCTCTCATACCAAAAAAATAGTCCTGACATCTATCTTGGTTAAATGAATTAATTTTATTAGCTTTATTGCATTTTACATATATGATGTTTCTCTTACGTCTTTTTAAAGAAAAGAGACGCCGTAGTTCCAGATATGGTAAACTTTAGAAGCAAAAGTACAATTGTAGAGCTCTATTTTTAAGACTCTTAACCTAGCATATGTGGGTGCAACCTAAGATTGAAAACTAACCTATAATTACTACATGAACCTTGTGACGAATTTCTGATTTTCCTCCATTTCCTTTTCACATTTTCCATACGTTCACTACTTTTTTCAACACTTTAGGTTACAAGAAGTACTTTAGTTGAGTCAAACCGAAGGAATAAATTTTAAATATAACATATAAGATGCTTTGGCTTTTCAAAGTTGAAACTCGTTTTTAAACATCCAGCAAATATGAACACTTTTTTTTGGGAATTGTGGAGTATTTCATTCTCAACCTGATTTTTGAATGGAGTCCGGATTTCCTGCCCACTTTTGTGTACTCTTTCATGTACCACCAGAAGATCTAGGGTCCAGGGTTGTTAGAGCAGATGTCATGAAAGAGGATCTTATTGGTACATGAAGGGACACATAAATGTGGTACAAGAAATCCAGACTCCCTTGAATGTTGCTTGTTAATCTTTTGTTTTCTGTCTCCGTGCATTATGGTTTGTGTATGTTTACTATAAAAGAGATGCTATAGGTAGATATGTTAACCATGAAGGTGTCATAAAATAGGTGTGAATGATATAGGCTAAGGGAGAGTAAGATGGGAATAACAGTAAAATGACATGACTATTACGTTGCACTAGATTGACCTCGAGATGGAACTGGGGCAATAATAGATCATGTTTTTGCTTTGTTTTCCTTACTAGGCATTGAACGGAGGGTGTTATTGATGATACTTTTGTTCAATTTATGCACTCATGCATCAAAGACACTAGATGAGCATGTCCTAAAATAGGAGTCTCCTATTCCTTTTTGAGATGTCCCCAAAAAAAGTCTTCTCTTTTAAACTTTCCCTTTTAGGCATTTTTACATATTTACCCTTTGGTGGACACTTCTATCCATAGTGGGCACAACCTTCTAGACAAAAAAAGTGCACATTTTTCCCTTGGTGAATACTCCTCTAAGTGGACCCGTACTCTTAAAATAGAGTCAACTGCTCTACCTAAAACTGGGTGCATGATTAAATTGGATTCTTTTATTGGGACGAAGGGAGTCTACACCAAGGAAGCATTGACGATTTTAGTGTTCATGGAGGTAAATATCTCTGAGGTTTTGAGACTAACATGGCTAGCCGTCACTTCGGTGTGTACTTCTTTTTTCAGTTTCTGCCAAAAGCGTGCCTTTACCCTTTTGGAATATTTTGTTGACAAATCGTCTTTAATTACCGTGTCACTCTATGATTGATACAATCTTGAGACGCAAACCTCATGGCTCTGCGTTATTGTTAAGGGGTATTTTAGAAAGTAAAGGTGATTACCAACTATTTTTTGCACACTCAAAGTGTAGGTCTCTTTTTTTAGGAGGGAGTAGTACTCTTTGATGAAAACTGACTGAATTGCCCCTCCTGAGCATATATGTAATGTGATGTTAAGTGTAAACAAACATCTGAAGAAAAGTTTAGTGATATGTGTGTGCTTCCCACTCAATTCATAATTCATTGTTCTTAATTTCAAGTTTCTGCTTTTGCATTCCTTGCAGGTTGATCGGGTCATTGGCAAAGATCATCTTTTCAAACAAAGCATCATTCTGATCAAAGCCTGGTGTTACTATGAGAGCCGTGTTCTTGGTGCTCATCATGGTTTGATTTCTACTTACGCTTTGGAGACTTTGGTTCTATACATCTTCCATTTTTTCCACCCGACCTTGGACGGCCCTTTAGCAGTGAGTCTCACTACTTGTTCTTATCCTACAAATATATTCTTGGCACGAGAAATGTAGTCACTTGTGCTATTTTAGGTTTTATATAAATTTTTGGACTACTTTAGCAAGTTCGACTGGGAGACCTACTGCATAAGTTTGAACGGGCCAGTCCGCATATCAGCTTTGCCAGATCTTTTGGGTGAGTTGCAGTACAGCATCTTCAAGCATTCTACCATTTGTCTGATCATATGGTTTCCAAGGACCCTTTCTGTTCATTCTCATTTTGTTTGAAGAATTGATGGTTTTTTATCTCTTTGTAGCCGAGATGCCGCAATACGGGACTCATGATTTATTGCTTGGAAACGATTTTCTGAGATTCTGCTCTGAGATGTTCTCAGTTCCTATGAGAGGGGTTGAAATGAATTCACGAGCATTTCCCCCAAAATATATGAATATTGTTGATCCACTGAAGGACAACAATAATCTTGGTCGAAGTGTGAATAAAGGTAGAGCCTTTTTATGTTTTGCATTTGAAGCCCTTGGTCTACTGCTGGGCCCCACCACCTTAAGGCTTACCTTTGTATTTTTCTCTTCATCTATTGATGACTTCTTTCATGTTCTGCTAGGGAATTTTTATAGGATACGCAGCGCTTTTACTTTTGGTGCTCAAAAACTCAACCGTATTCTAACGAGCCCGGTAGATGATATTGCTCGTGAGGTTCAAATGTTTTTCTCAAGTAGTTTGGATAGGCATGGAAGTGGACAGAGACCCGATGTTGAGGGTTCTCCCCCAAATGGCTATGCAAGATTCGAGTCTGAGATTTGCATTGGCACTGCTAGAGATAATAGTAAGCAAAATCATAGTGGATCAGGGTCGGATATTGAAGATGATAGAATGCAAAATGGAGAAGTAAGAAGCTCTATTGGCTTTCCAATGTTGGCGGACTATGAAAATATTGATGAACATATGATCCTTTTGGGGCATCGAGTAACCGGGGATGCAAAAGACCTCGCGACCTCCAAACTCGAAGGTCTTACAATTTCAAACGAGCGGACCAATCAGAAAAGTTTGGCTAATGAGAAGACGAATAACGGGGATGAAAACCAATCAGAAAAGTTTGAAAAGGATGAGGTTGTTGTAGCCTCACGGGGGATTGCAGAATTGAACGGCTCAGATCTTAGTGGGGATTACAAGAGTCATTTCATGTCTCTGCAGCATGGTCGGTGGTTGTATGAGTATTTCTTAAGTGCCATGCCACCGCCTCCTCCTTTCCCTGCTTCTTTTGAGGTCATAAATTATTGGGACCCACTCCGGCATCCGTTCCAGCAGTTGAGGAGGAACGGGTTTTCCCATGGTAATGTGAATGATGTCAACAGTCCTATGTTCTACACCACTATTCCGATGCTAGCTCCTCCTGTGGTGTTTGGACCGGAAGAAATGCCAAAGCATCGAGGGACAGGAACGTACTTTCCCAACCCGGTAATACATTGATTTTTATTCGTCTTAATAGCATGGGATTTTAACATCTTGGGATTAAATCAGTCGATTTTTGTTTTTTTTCTATTTTTATGTTACACTTCCCTTATATTGTGTTAGGTTCATAACCCCAACCCCCTCCCCACCCTTCTAAAAAAAACCACCCTTTCTTTCCTTTTTTGTTTGTCCTAAAAAAGATAGTTCTATTTCTTAGAAAATCTACGCGTATATTTTAGTGATATTAATCAAGTAAAACATATTCTTAAAACCTTTGGCGTGGCAGAAACTAAGCTCATAAATATTTTGACATTCGAAAATTACCTATCCTTACTTTATTAAACTTAATTATAGCAAAGTTATTTATGGACATGGATTTGCTCCAACAAATCTTGCTCCTCCCTTCCTTCCTACGGCATCGATTTAACCACACCGTCTTGCTCATGTTGTGTGGCTGAGATAGATTCGGAAATTTGTGGGTCCCACCGAGCTCAAAACATATAGTTTGTCAAGCACAAACATAGGGCGAGGGGGCAAAATAAATCCAAATCCGTTATTTATATTCATTTATTTTAACACTTGAATCATTCACTTTTAATTGTGGGCTCTTTGAGCCGAACATCCTTTATCATGTTACTCCATTGGCTCCAAATGAATAATATTATCTTAATATTTTAATTTAGCTAGTTTATTTGTCAAAATCTGAGGGTAGTTTTACTTGTTAAATTTGCAGAATCGACCTCCAAATGGAGTTAGGCCCTTAATACCGAAAGGAAGGAATCTCGGACAGGCTGCAAGATTACCTCGTATCAACAACCGATCCTTTGCTTATGTTGAACCCAACATGCACGATAGAAACAACCTCGAGGAGCAGATTTCACAATCACGTTTCGTTCCCCAACCTAGGCAGATGCTAAACCACCCTAATGCCAATGGTTACGTTCTCCGTCCCGAGACAATAGTTGTGGAATCTGATTTAGTCAAGGGACCAGTGAGCAGCAGGCAATCCGAATCCCCTGCCTTGTTAAGGCCTCAAATGACTGGTCAGGGCTTTCCTGCTCCTACTACTCAGAGGCCAAGACCCGTCCCCGGTCCTGATAGGTATATTAATCTCCTAATCTAAACCTCTTTTGAATAATGTCGGTTGAATTAAGAGTAGGTGTAAATCAGACATGTCTTACATAGTGATCGAAACAAATGTAGCAGAGATCCAAAAATGGAGCAGCTTGATGATGGAATATGTGCAATGGCCTGGACCCTTTTTGTGTAAAATATTTTCAGGTCCTTTACATACTCTCCTTTGGTTTATTACAGGTTGATGGTAAAAAAGACGTATCATTTGAAAGATGAAGATGATTTCCCACCGTTACCTTTCTGAATCTGGTGGTCAACTAAATGGTAACTTACAGAACAGATTTTGCTGACAAACCAACAAGCGTTAAGGTTATTTCAACACCCATTTTGATATATTTGTCCTGGATTTTTTAGAAAATGAGTCGTTTATTTCTCTCTGGATGCCTTAATTAAGGCATTCTGTACATAAGCTCACAACCTTGCATCGTTACAATGAGTTGTTGTGAGTGTATAGGATGTTCAATAGCGTTTTCGACCTCAGTTTCTTTTTCCCCTTAAGTTCTTTTAACGAGCTTTGGTGAATTACAGCATCAGTTATAGGGGCAAAATCTTGTTAAATTATGTTGGAAAAAAGTATAATTGCAACTTTGTCTTGGGAGACACTGTTTGTTGCTAGAATTACAGAAATTTAGAAAATTTTGGTTTTGTATATCGTCTCTCTTTATATTTTTGTTTAAAAGTGATGATATCGTATTGAAATTACATGATTCAGAATTTCTTTCAGGTGCATTATGTTGGAGCAATTATCCCATATCGGGAATTAACTAACCAATGCCTTTAAGATTATATAATCTTATACTCTGTGTTAGAAAACAATAGCGACAACAGACAAGTCCTTAGTCCCTATTGTTTTCTAACACGGAGTGAAAACTATAGTCACAAAAACCTACGACCACTTGATTTATCCTCAGCCTACAACCAAGTTCAAGCTCTGAGTACAACTCATTCTGAATCAAGGCGAGTTGAATATAATCATTTTTTTAATCGTGGTTCGTATGTAATCCATTGAGTTTAGGGTTTTAAGATTATAATTTAGGGTTAATGGATGTCATTTGTCTAAGTTTAGTGATTACACCTACAACATGGGAGCTACCTTTCACCTAAACTATTCAAAATTGGAGTATTTGCTAAAACAACACTTAAATTTGGTCAATTATTGAACTTAGATGACATCAATCGGGACAAACTTCAGGAAATCCTTTTTTTTTTTCATAGCAAAAACATTGCTATTTGACAAAATGTCAACTTATTTACTCCATCCGTCACAAAGTATATGTCCACCCTCCCATTTGTAGGGAGATTAAGAAATTGTGGAAGTGATGTAAGTATTGTAAGTATAAAAGTAAAGTAGAAGAAAAAATGAGTGATGGAGAATAGTAAGTTGATTGGTGTTGTGAGTATAAAAGTAACTAAGAGAGAGAGTGAGTGAGATGAATAGTAAAGATTATTTGTCATTTTAGGAAATTGACATATACTCTGAGACATACCAAAAAGGAAAGGTAGACATATATTCTGAGAGAGAGAGAGAGTAACATTTTTTCATTAGAAATATTTTTCCCAAACTCTTGTAGCCACCAAATTAAGATATACTCCCTCCGTCCCAGAAAGATGATCCACTTTTGACTTTTTGATGATCAATACAAGTGAACTTTGATTAAATAAAAATGTCAATCTAACCATCCTTGTGAAATTCTAAAACTTGTTATTGATTAATCATCAAGTGATTTATCAATGATAAATTTTATTAGATGATTAGACTGATAATAATCTTTGGTCAAAGTTCACATGTATTGACCGTAAAAAATCCAAAGTGGACTATCTTTCTGGTACAAAGGAGAGTACAATAGTTGAGGAACTTATTAAATTAATTGGAATAAAATAGAGGTTGAAGGTATGGATGGCCAAAACCGGTTCCGGGCCCGGTTCCGGTTCGGAAACGCCGGTTCCGGTTCGGCATATATGTGACCCTGAACCGGCCCGTACTTACCCCGGTTCCGGTTGGCACAATCCGGTTCCGGTTAGGTTCCCGTTCCGGTCCGGTTCCAGTCCCCCCTTTAAAATTATTGAAAAACAAGGGATTTTCAATCCGGTTCCGGTCCGGTTCGCCATTTATGTGAACCGTAACCGGCCCGGATGAATGGCGGTTCCAGTTACTTCGGTTCCGGTTTATTCGCCGGTTTGCTCCGGTTCCGTGCTTTTCCGGTTCGGTTCCGGTCCGGTTTTCCGGTTCCGGTTTCGTTTGGCCATCCCTAGTTCAAGGTACCAGGTGTTGCCTGCCGTTTGAGTTTATGCAAAAGACTTTTCCTTTTTTTTTTTTTTTTTTTTTTTGAATAAGTTTCTCAAATAAAAAAAAATGTCATCCATCAATAATACAACCGTGACATATAGTATTCCTCAAAAGTCTCAAACCCTATCCAATTTTAAAAATAATAATGAAGCATGTAAGACATACTCCCTCCATTATTTACATTAATAACCCATTATTCCTTTTTCTTTGGGCATATTATTTAAAAATCTATTTTCAATGATTAAAATTTAAATGTTTGGTTAATTAATCAAATGTTTTCTTTCATGTTTATTGATGACTTTCCAAAATTTGCTTTTAATTATTCATTGAAAAGATTAACTTATTCAACTAAATAAACTAGCTTGTTAAAATGTTTGAATAGTTAAATGAGGCTATTATTATTATGACCGAGTACATAATTGTTAATCTCATAACTATCCAACTGCTAATAATCATATAACGACGACTTGGTGGATGGCGGTGATATGGTGGTTTAACTCCACCCCTAGCAAATTTCTAGAGCCAATTTTTTTCCCCCCTCGAAACAAAGCCGAGAAAAAGAAGAAAATCTCAAATCGCACTGTTAGATTGTGACAAAATAAGTTAATGTAAGAATGTTAGATTTGGTTGATCCATTCGTTCTAAGACTTTAAGCATAGTATACTTTGCCACCACATTAATTTTGCTGACATCTTGTTATCCACCTTTCATGAATCATTTTCAAATAACTACTTAAATATATGCTCAGTATTACAATGGCAAAATAGTGCCAAGAATAATTCAATCATTCAAACATATACTTCCTGCTATGTATTTTTGTTATTTAATACTACCTCCGTCCCAGCTCAATGTGCACTTTTACTGTTCAGGTGGTCAATTCATTCGAACTTTGACCATTATTTTGTGAAAATCTAGCTATTATTATACAATTTTAAAAGTTGTTATTGTTTTATTGTTAGAAATAGTATCAATAACATTTTTCAAAATTGCATAGAGATATATAAATTTTCATAAAATTAAGGTCAAAGTTCAGTCAAATTGACCAAAAAAGTCAAACAGTGCACATTGAGCTGAGTCGGAGGTAGTAGATTCATACTTTATCAAGACCATTCTCTTATTTCTCTTAAAGAGAGTTTCCTTTGAAAAATTGTCTTTTCTCACTTTTTTGGTGATGCAGATTACTCAATATGATAAATTTATCTTTTAACTATTTATAAATGATAGTTTACGTTAATGTTGTTAATATTCAACCGCTCCTTCAATGGTAAAAGTTCTTTTCATCTTTTAAAAAATAATATGATATTTTGCTATTGGAGGAACGACTGAACATTAACAACATTAACGTAATCCATCACATAACAAGGTAAATGTTTGGCCGTGTTACTAGTTAGGATCTGATGAGTGGGGTGTCAGTTTCTAACCAATGAGTATGCTCATTAAAATTATATCATGGTTTGAATTATTGTACATTGTATAATATATACTCTGGGACGGAGGGAGTAATAGTTTAAAGCATGATACTTTCAATGAATAACACTCATTGAGTAATCGAAACACCTATTTTGCCACCCCTGATGAGAATTTGACATTTTTTTTATTTTACTTCTGTCCTAAGATAAAATCGTTAAAATAAAAAATTTGATAATCAAAAAGGTAAAACTGCAAATTACACCGTTATTGTCTATTTTAGTGATGCCTACTTTTAGGTTAGTAAATAATTTAATAAAAATCCATTTCCTCTTTTCGGTTAGTAATTTTTTTGCTAAGTTACCCTTTGTATTTGTCGGGCAAACAAGAGTTCTTTTACTATTTTCTTTGTTCTTATTTTAGTTCCTTTTTTTTTAATAATAAAAAAACTAGTTACTACATTCCTTACCAAAATAAATGTCATATTTTTATTTTTGTTGGTCAAATTAATTAAAGTTTGACCAATGTTTATATGATTTTTAATTATCTTTCTAAGATTATAAGCAAATATGTAGATACATTATTAAAAATATTATTGATAACAAATTTAAACTTCTTATAACTATGTAAGATTGTGAAAATATAGTGCAATTTTTCAGCTAAAATTTATTTTAATTATTAACATTTTTTTTAAAGTTGTGAGTACTCTTCAGTAGGGGTGAAAATGGTTCGGTTTATCTCGGTTTGGGGTAATTTAGAGGTCAAGCCGCTATACATCGGTTTGGAGAAATCCCAAACTGAGCTGAACAACAAAAAAGTCCAAACCGAGCTGAGCTAAACCATAATGGTCTGGTTCGACTCGGTTTGAACCGCGGTCTGATTTTGCGGTTCAAACTGTGGCTTAAACCGCGGTTTGAACCACAACACCTTCTACATACGATACTTTTTTATGCATTAGAAAAGGTCAGTCATTTACTCCATCCGTCCCAAAATGATTTTAATTTTTTTTCCTTCGCAATAATAAAGAAAAATGTATGAAGATCATTTTGGGACGGAGGGAATATATGAATATGCCTTAGAAAAGGCCACAGCCATTTACTCCCTCCGTCCCAAAATGATATTCATACTTTTTTCCTTGTCAATAATAGAGGAAAAAAATATGAAGATCTTTTTAGGACGGAGTGAGTATATGAATACTCCCTCCGTCCCACTCTAATTAGGACAAATTTTCATTTTGGGTGTCCCGTTCGAATTAGGACAACCCAAAAATAGAAATGTTTTATTAAATGGGACCCACATTCACAATCATTACTCTCTACCCCACTTTCTCTCTCATACTTTCACTTTTCATACTCACAACACCTACTCCACTAAGACTTTTTCCTTAATCCCCGTGCTCAACCCACAAATCCTAATCCGGGTAGGACGGAGGGAGTATGCCTTAGAAAAGGCCACAGTACATGCTAAGATAAGCTCGAACATGTTGAAACTGAATTTGTATATTTTTTAAGAAAAATAACATGCAGGTTAATAATCCTTATATGTATACATGGTTCAGCTAGCTTGGTTCAACGGTTCGGCTCTACGGTTCGGTTTTGCGGGTTGGCTCCACGGTTCGGTTTCGCGGTTCGGCTCGTGGTTCAGCTTGATATGGTTCGGCTTGGAAGGGTCAGACCGTAAGCCGAACCGAACCGTATGGTTTATCACTTTTCTAAACAGAGCTGAACCACATATATTTAAAAACTGAACTAAACCGCTCGACTTGGTTCGGATCAGTTCCAAACTGCGATTTGAGCCGAACCATTTCCACCCCTACTATGCCGACTGTGTCAGCAATAGTCAGTTAGTATTTGTGATTTTTTTTTTTTTTTTTTGAAAGCAGTTATTTGTGATTTGGGTAACTCAAAGTGTCACTCATTTTCTCACCTTGAACTTTGTTATTATATACACACACACAAACAACCCCACCATTTTTGTCTCAACCAAATCCGCAAACTCTCTCCAAACCCTCTTCACAAACCTCCTTTTTCTCCCTTCTCCCCTGTGTCTGAAATCAAAATTTCAAGATTCTTTTTCCTCCATCATAAATGGCACTACCTGAAAGACGCCACAGATTTTTCAAATTCAGGTCTCTATCTCTCTCCAATCTTTCCAATTTCTAAATACCCAGAATCTTCTTTTTCACTGGCCAGGAAAAAAAGAAGCAAATTTTTCTCACTTTCCCCCCTCTCCATTACTCTGTTTTTATCAAATCCCAAATCATAAATGTCTTCTACATCACAAATTACAGCAATGGCTTCTTGGATTATGCTCAGAATTGGCTTTTCCATGCTCTTTTGGCTTGTTTCCGGCGTTTTCCCTTATGAAAATCATGAAGGAAATCCCCCCATCATCTAGCACCTGCTTTCTCTCTCTGTTTTAGTTTTCCTTTGTCCCCCAATTTCAAGAAAGTAGTAACAGCTTTAGTTAATTAATAGCCCATTAGCATTTAATTCTGCCTTTTTAGAGTAAAGTTATAAATTTAGGATCAGTTTTCAATTTCAAAGGGGATTTCCAATTAATTGCTCCGGCCGCCGCCATGTACAACTCCCGGGTGACTGAACCTGTTAATGGAGCTAAATCGCAGCTGGGTTACTTTGAAATGGATCCTTCTGGTCGATACGGACGGGTAAATCCTTGATTTTTCATTTTTGCTGCTTGTGTGTATTGCAATTACTTGACCATTTATGATTTGTTTTTTCTTTCTGTTTATGTGAATAAGTTTCTTGAGAATTCATCATTTCTATTTTTGCACCGTTTGTATATGCATGTGTAATCAGCTATTTGATGAATCATACTAAAATCTAAGTTTGCTCTGTGTGTGTATGTGTGTAAATCACATGATGATTCATGAATTCTAATTCACCGCGAGTATGTCAATTATCTGATAATTCATGATATCTTTTTGCTCTATGGGTGTGAAAATCAGGTTTTCTCTCAAATTGGCATACGTGCATTATCGATAAGTAGCTATTTCGTTAAGTTTGGAATGATTTATTTTTGGATGTACTGAAAACTCAATATTAAGTTAATCAAATACTTCATGGGAACTGATGGAAATGGAGTTTCATTCAAAAGATGATTTCTTTGATAAAAAAAAATTATCGAAAAAAGAGTTTTGTAGGTTGGAGATACTTGAAAAAGATTTCATATCGTGGATCGATTAATATTCTTGAAAAGTGGCAAAGGTGGAGGGCATGGATGTTGCCGGCATGAGAGTTTGTTTGTTTCCATACGAATCCTCCAAGATAGAACCTTCAACTTTCGACAACTTTGTGTTTGCCTTTTCTATAAGAATTGCCTTTAAATATTATGTAGGAAAGTTGACTGATGCACATTATTCTCATTAAAAACAAGATTAAGTTAGCATTTCAAAACTCTAGTGGCCTCTCGATTAAATTAATCCTTATAAAGAAGGGTGGATATAGCTAACGAGTTGCTTTCATGAGTAGTTTGACGACGTACTCAACTTTTGTCTCGAATGATCCTATCGTAAGAATCATAGATTGAAGTTACAGTTGCAACCTGCGGACAGTGGTCCTGCTTTAGGGAAAATATTTTAATATACTCAAGATGGTGCATTCTTATATCAAAGTATTGTTTAGTAAGCTTAGAATATGCATAAATATGCACTCATTTTGTACCCTCAAAATTATTAGGTGATCTAGAATGAGACTTGTTATTTACATTTCCTACGTCTTGGATAACATTTTGGAAGAGGACATATTTATTTATGATAATGAGCATGGGCGGATCTTCGGTGTAAGAAGAGGGTGCAAGTGCACCCGGTCAATTTTCGTATTTAAGAAGGAAAAAAAATTATATGTATGATATATACTCCCTCTGTCCCAGCTCACTTGAGACTTTTTGACCAAAACTGGTCAACTTAAGGTCGGTTTGACCAACACTTTATAGAAATATTTATGATCCAAATAAAAAATAAAAAAAATGTAAAATGATCACCATTAAAAATCCTCTAAATAACAATTTTTAAATTTTTTTTTGGAACATAAATATTTTTATAAAGTGTTGGTCAAACCGACCTTAAGTTGACCAGTTTTGGTCAAAAAGTCTCAAGTGAGCTGGGACGGAGGGAGTATATAACTGTGCACCCCCCAAAACAAATTGCTTTGTAGTATAGATGGATAGAGTCTAGGCTTCTTCTACTAGAAAACTAGTGTTCGAATCCTAGCAAAAGCATTTTTAGTATTTCAATTATTACATGCTTCCTCTCCAATTTGGCTTTTATGCCCTTCCAATTTGAGCTGCTAGTTCAATTTTCTTTTGATTTTGATTAGGATAATTATTGGTTGATATGAATTATATTTAAATGATATTTTGATTTCTCTTTCTCTTTCTTTAGTATTCACCATATTTTTGTTTATTAAAATACCATATAATTATATTTTAATACAAAATAAAGAGCAAATTTGAAAGTTTTTCGGACATTCATTTAGGACGGAGGGAGTATTATTTAAAGTTTTGTATATTATAACATGTAATAGAGTAAACGACGATTATAATTTGAATTTTTGGTGTAATTTGTGCACCCGCTGGACGGAAACTCAAGATCCGCCACTGATAATGAGGGTTTCAGCCACCGGACAGGGGCGAAACCATGTGTCTTTACTAATAAGAGAGCTAAAATGAAATCAATTTTTCCGTTTCCCGAGTTTTACTCATTCCTAAAACATAATTATCACTTTGCAAATGATCATAAAAGGATTTTATTATTGATAATGAAAACGTTTCAGTTAGAAAGAAACTGTAGTGCAGTACAAACATTTTATATTTTCGAAAATATCTATGTTTGCATTATTTTGTCGAATATTTTCCTCGCCCCTTGTTCAAAAGAAAAGCCTGCACCATGTACTAATTTGGATCTCCATTGAATATATTGTGGCGATAGATTAAATTATTACCGTGTTTGCCTCAGGCTAACCACCCCTCTTTTTGTTTAGATTCTTCCGTAACGAGTATCATTATTATTGCAGATTTGTTCACAGAGATATGAGTTTTCGTGGCAAAATATTACTTTCTTAAACCCTATTTTTCTTCAACATTACATTTTGAGGAAGATTTAGTTAAAACTTTGCCCTCCTCGCCAAACTTGTTTGGCTTCGCCACTGGTTTTGTGCAAGAACAATACATAATTTGTAGCTATTCAAATTAAATGTAATTAGTAACAGTGCAGATGTAACGAACATTTTTCTTACTTGCAGTTTAAGGAGGTTCTTGGAAAAGGTGCAATGAAGACCGTTTATAGGGCTTTTGATGAGGTTCTTGGAATGGAAGTCGCTTGGAACCAGGTGAAACTTCACGACGTATTCCGATCACCAGACGAGCTTCAACGTCTTTACTCTGAGGTCCACCTTCTCAAGAACCTCAATCACGACTCCATCATGCGATTCCACACATCTTGGATCGACGTTGATCGGAGAACCTTCAACTTCATCACTGAAATGTTCACCTCTGGCAGCCTTAGAGAGTAATGATCTCCAAAACCTTGTTAATTGTTATTTAACATGTAAACATAACTTTGTAACCCAATCCATACCAGTTTTGCTTGATATGTCTTGTGATCATTCAGGTACATACAAAAATACAGGAGAGTGAATATACGTGCGGTTAAGGAATGGTCACGCCAAATTCTCGAAGGTCTTGCTTATCTACATGAACATGATCCCCCGGTCGTCCACCGTGATCTAAAGTGCGACAACATTTTTGTCAATGGCCACCTTGGGCAAGTCAAGATTGGTGATCTAGGATTGGCTGCTACTCTTCGCGAATCCCATCATTGCCACAGTGTCATAGGTACTTTCTCTCTCTCTCTCTCACACACACACACACACGCACATTGTATACACATAGTTGCTCATATATATTATGTCAAGCAGGAACGCCTGAATTTATGGCACCAGAACTATACGAAGAGGATTACAATGAACTCGTAGACATATACTCCTTTGGCATGTGTGTGCTAGAAATGCTGACTTCCGAGTATCCATACAGTGAATGCTCCAATCCTGCTCAAATTTACAAAAAAGTGACTTCGGTAAGCTTAAAGTTTCAGTTCTGATCGTGTTTTCCAAGTCTATTTAGAAGAGTTGCGTTTTTTATTGTCAAAAGTAGGCAAAAGATCACATGCTGAACCTGGTCGACACGATTGTCTTTTGGTTTCCCTTTTAGGGAAAGTTGCCAAAAGCATTCAATCAAATTGAAGATGGTGAAGCCAAGCGATTCATTGGGAGATGCTTGGAGAGTGCTTCAACCAGGCCATCTGCTAATGACCTCTTGCTTGATCCGTTTCTTGCTCGTGTTGAAGATGTTCCTGTAGTTGTACCAAGGTTGCCTTGTGAAATCTCAAATCCAAAAGAGACAAAATCCGAGAAGCCAAATCTGTCAGCTGGTCCAACTAAGACCACAGACATGACGATCACAGGCACATTGAACGCGGAAGATGATACTATATTTCTGAAAGTTCAGATCTCGAATAAGGATGGTACGACACTTTTTCTTTGAAACCTTTTCTATAGACTTGTCCCTCCGTTCCTAAATGAGTGTACATTTTAGTTTCTTTAGAAAATTAAGTACATCTTTAAGCACTTTTTGTACTACACATACCTAAATATCCTTAATGAGGATATCATGTCATTCCAAGTGCAAATTAGAACCTCATTCAAGTAGTTTGAAAGGCGACTATGGCCATTTGTTTAGGAGCAATTTTTGTTGGAAATGGGCACTCGTTTAAGGAGTGAGTACAACTTTCTGTAGTTCAGCTCAGAAACAATGAAATAGCATCCCTGCTTATATCAAATTGCTTGAACCTTCTTCAAATTGCACTAAAATTATCAAATATTTAGAAGCGCAATGCTAGGGCCACAAAAGAAGTTCACAAAAAGATAGATACAAAATGAAGTGTCGATAATTTATTGGCTGCATCGATTGTGGACCCGACACGCTCTAATTAAAAGCACCAATAAAATCATGACACATCATTTTGTGGACCAAATTTTTTTGGCCATTTTTTGTGACTTTAGTATTACCTTATTTGTTGGGGGGGTGGGTGGGTCACCCATCTAAAGAAAGAGGGACTGTTACACTGAGAAAGGGGAGTACTATAAATTTGTGTCTTGCTTGTGTTTCCTGGCTTGAATTTATTTGTCATTAAATTGACAATGATCTACAAATTTTAGGTCAAGCAAGAAACATATACTTCCCCTTCGACATCTCGAGTGACACTGCACTTGATGTTGCTGCGGAAATGGTGAAGGAATTGGATATCACTGATTGGGAACCACTCGAGATTGCTGAGATGATTAACAATGAGATTTCTGCTTTGGTCCCTAATTATTATCAGAACAGTTTCAATTACTATGATGACGTCGACGACGATGACGATAAAACTCAACACCCTTTCTATGCTTTCTCCTCTCATTCTTCATCAGCAACTTCATTGCCTGGCGATTTCACCTCGTGTGAGACTCGCTCTCTTCAAGAAAACAGCTTGATGGCGTCACACCATGACTGGGCTCAAGGTACGTCCATGTCATTTTCACTATATATGTGTGTATATGTATATTTTTCTTCTAATGTAGTAATTCTTTAACTTCTACCTTCTCTTGCATGAAAATGTGGGAGCAAGAGGTAGTAACCGAGTTTGAGAAAAGGAAAAAATGGAAAAGAAAAAGATCATCACGTCCCAATAAAAGAAAATCGCATTTGACTAGTTAAACTTTTTAATAATTTATTTTTTCCTATTCCATACTTGTTTCAAAGTGCACCAAATTGATATAATTATTCGTATGTACGCGTTAGATAATTATAATCTTCACACAAAAAAAAAAAAAAAAAAATAGAAGATTTAGGAAGCTTTGGAGCTTCATTTCTGAAAATTTCACTCTTTCTTTGGAAAGACGAAAATAGGAAGTGTGAATCTGTATAGAGGAAGGAGTAAACGATAAAAAGAAAGGGCCAGACAGTTGAAGGGTGCCAAGTGTCTCTATATCCAAAACTGTAAAATTAAGTTCTCGTAAATAATACCCCATCCATCCCAATATGATCTTCCATCTTTTTTTTCTATTTATTACGAATGAACTTTGAGCAATTATTTTAGGTTGATTTAATTATCCTAAAGAAAATCTAAAACTTGTTATTGATACTATTGTTGATGGTCTATTAATTACAAGCAGTTTTCTAAAAGACGCCCGTCTAGGCCGCCTAGGCGTTCATGAAGTGCCTAAGTCTCGCCTAAGATATTATAACTATTTTTGAATTCTCGGCCCCGCCTAAATCCGTTTAGACCCCACCTAGGCGCTAGGCCCTGCTGCGGTGCCTAGCGCTTTTTAGAAACCTTGATTACAAGTTATAGATTTTCATTAGTATAATTGAATCAATCTATAATTATTGCTCAAATTTCATTCGTAGCAACGGCAAAGAAAGTGGGAAGATCATTTTGGACGGAGGGAGTAGTTTAAATTTTGGCAACAAGCGCACGAAAATTAGTTGACTAAAATGACCTTTATATGCAGAAAATTTCTTCGTTGATGACGATACAAGTTCTCAAAGCTCACTAAACTCCCACAAGTACACCAACATCAACTTTTCTTCAGGCAACGAAAGCGACTATGACTTGAGCTCAATAAGAGGAGATTTAGATTTAATCGGGAAGACACAAAACTATACAAGGTTCTGTCCTGAAGACAAAACGACCAAAACTAACCACAATGGATTATTCCCCAATACTCGAAAAGCTTTGAAGTCAAACCAGCAGATGACACGGACTGGTTCACTTGTTGATGTTCGCAGCCAACTGCTACACCGGTCTCTGGTGGAGGAAATAAGTAAGAGGCGTTTATTCAATACGGTTGGGGCTATTGAGAACATTGGTTATCACGAGCCGCCAGGTGAGTTCTCTAGCAAAATGTTGGTTACTGGTGGGTTTTCTGGGAAATTTCCGATAGTGTAAAAAAAAAAAAAAAAAAAAAAGAAGGTTTGGAATTTATATAAAACTGGAATAATTTTAAGATGTCTTTGTTACATACTTTTGTGTGATATTTGGTGCTTTGTGTTATGTTTCTTGTAAGAAAAATATACAGTATATTTGGACATGGTTTGAGATGTATTTGTGATAATCATACTCTTAAAATGGTTTGAAATAAAGGAAATACAGTCTAAATCACTGTTATATCCAATACAAACAGTAAGTCAACTGTTTTGGTATATTGACTTTTGGGAAATGGTTTTAGTCACATTCTTTCATAAAGTGAAAAGTTGGGTTAGGCAGCACATTTTTGCCTTGTAAGTTTGTAGTTAGGCACTTGACCTCTTTAACTATGGAACATTGAAGCAAAGCAGTCTTTTCTTCTTTTTTGGGTGGATATAGTGCTTTCTAGGTAGGTACTCCCTCCGTCCCAGAGTAAGAGTCATACCCCTCATTTGCACGCTTATTAATAAATATTGGAAGTGATATAAATGTTGTGAAGGTAAAAGTAAAGTAGGAGAGAGAATGAGTGGGAGAGAATAGTGAATTGATTGGTGTTGCGAGTATAAAAGTAAAATAAGAGAGAGAATGAGTGGGGTGAATAGTAAAGATTCTTTGCCATTTTAGGAATATGATTCTTATTCTGGGACGTACCAAAATGGAAAGTAGGACTCTTACTCTAGGACGGAGGGAGTATTTAATATGAACTATTGTTCAAAGGTGCGCATAGGCTTTTGAATTGGAAAGTTTTTGACTTTCCTTCTCTATGGGAGTAGGAAGTGGTTGTTTTGGAATGGAGGCTCTACCCAAACACATATATTACAAACTTGTAGAGAATCTCTTGAAAACCGATATGCTACATCTTTAAAAATCTAGTCTTACACCAATGCCCAATCTGAACACGATCCTGGACACCCAAACGCCCCGCCTAGTAAAACTTGGTCACTGCCTTTTATTGGCATTTAAACAAACTGATATTCAGTAAGATTTAACTCTTAGACCCTAAGAAAATAGAGCCTTTGAGTTGGCACGAAAATGCCAACTATACATTCCGAGTAAAATAAAGTTGAGTAGACGCAAGATCTGAAATCGAAGCCCCTTTACATATTTGCACTTACAAAAAACACCTCTAACATTATCTTTGGACTTAACAAACCAAATTGAAACCATGAAAAATTCCATTAAAAAATTCATAAAGATCAATGCAAACTCAAATACACAAAGTAAAGGCTGTCAACCTAGAGAGAAATCAAAGGGCTCTCAACTGAAGGAGAAAAACAAACAAGCAACATACAACAATTTATTCAAAGACGAGAGAAAGTGGAGAAGAGAGAGAACGAAGAGAAACCAGATAGAGGGTTTGAAGAGCACAATTGTTGGATTTGGTTTTAATGTTTGGGCCTATGTTGCACCTAAACTCGAAGATATTGCAAAAAAATTGACTCAAATTAATGCCATAACTAATCAAGTCTTTGTTATACAAAATGTTTGGTGCTTGACAACCATGATTAAAGGATTACTAAATTCACATGAACCAAATTAATTTTAAAATTTGACCTTGGCGAAATTTTGAAATTAATTTCCTCTCAAATACTCCCTCCGTCCCACCGAAAATTGCAAAACTTACCAAAATGGGCGTCCCATAGAAATTGCACATTCCATAAATGGAAAGTTTTTTAATACTTTTTAATTAGTGGGTCCCACTTCTCATACTCACATCCACTAACCCACTAACTATTCTCTACCCCACTTTCTCTCTCCCACTCAACTATCAACACTCACAACACATCACCTTTTTCACTTTTTCCCTTAATTCTTGTGCCATAATTTTTTTTTTAAGTTTCCGACGGGACGGAGGGAGTATGACAAGTTGAGTGGGAGTAAAATCAATATGTGTGTCATAAAAATAAGTTGTTGGGGATTTAAAATAAAGTTAATAGACAGACACGATGTTTATGAAGTGACAGAAAGGAAAAATTGAGGCTATGCAAAGAAAAACCAAATCTAGCTAAAAAACAAACTTTTTTTTATTTAATTCATGGAGAATAAAATAGTAAAGTGCCAAGATCCATTTTCTAGTTCGGTTCGGAGGTCATATTTTAGACCCCACCAAGATCTAAAATGACATAACACCTCTGATTTTTCTTATCATTATGGTTTGTGATTGTAATTACAAAAGTACCTTGAATTGCGGATAATCACTTAATATAACATACATACTGTGTATGAGTCACAAAAATAAGACACATTTGATATGACTTTATCATGTTAGCGTACCGTCAGTGGTGAAGCTACAATTTATTTAAAAGGTCACAATGTAGTATATGGCGTAGTGTTTTTTTTTTTTTTTTTTTGCCTAAACTAAAAAGGTTCAAAATTGCAATAATTATTGTTTTTAGTGATAAAATGCACGTTTATTAAAAAAACAATAGCAAATGTGTATATATTTCAAGAGAATTGACGACATAATTATTTAGAAACACTATTCACAATATAAGTGGGTAAAAGTTGGTTAGTAAAGTGCTGAAGTTTTTGTAATTATATAAGCATATAACATAAAGATAAAATTGTCCAAAATACTATTCATTATACCCCATCCTTTTTCTAAAGACTCTTACTTCTAAAACGTATAAAAATATAAAATAGGACTCTTATTTCCCACAGGGAGGGGGAGTATTATGTTAGAACAATTTTAATCCCTGAATGCCACACTCATATTTAAGTAAGAGAAAGAGGAAAAGATGAAGCGGAAGCATGCAATAAATGTATACCTGTTGAATCCATTATTGTGTCTTGAAGGGAGATTAAGGATGATGAAGATGTAGGGAGATGATCTTCTAAATGAGAGTGTCTCTTAAGTTTCTCAGAATTTCTTCTAGATAATTATGAAGAGAGTATGTAGAGAGAAAAGTAAGAATTTAGTATGTTTAAAGGCTTGATGGAGGGGCCTTTATATAGTAAACATGGTGACACTTCAAATAGGGACCATACCTATTCATTTCCAAAGCAATGTTGATTTACCATCTTGCCCATCAAAGATAGATAAATAACATTTCAGGGATTCTACACATTGACTATTTTGACCATACTTTATATTAATATCATAGTCATGACTTTATTTATGGAAGGTGCCTATTAACTTGTGTTGCAAGCCACAATGATCTAACAATCTCCCACTTGGGTTGCAAAACAAATTTCTTCCTTTAAATCACAAGTATAACATAAATGACAACCCTTATGTGCACTTTGTTGTCATCTATAACAATCTCGTCCATTAGCCATATAAGTATAGGACTAAAGGGGCAGTCGTTGTAATTGATTCGCAACTAAACCCACTATAATCACATATACTAATTCAACTAAATGACATAGATCAAAAGTATGGATGTGTAGCATGGATCTTAATGAATATATACATATTCTTCCAACTAGTCCAACTTAACCAAATGAGATCAAACTTTAATAATTAATAGAACAATAAATGAAAAACAACACAAACTCCCACTATATTAAATGTTATCAAAAGTTGTTACACCCATATGAGCAACATGCTCGTGAAACACTAAAGGTGATAACGCCTTAGTACACGGATCCGCTAACATAGAGTTTGTACCAATAAGTTGTATTTCTATTTGTTCTTTTTGTACCCTCTCTCTTACAACAAGAAATTTAATGTCAATGTGTTTAGACTTTGACGAGCTCTTGTTATTGTTGGAGTACAAGACCGCTGCCCTATTGTCACAATATAGCTTAATAGGTCTTTCGACGCTATCGACAATACGGAGACCCTCAATGAATTTACGCAGCCATATAGCTTGATTGGATGCCTCAAAACAAGCAACAAACTCGGCTTCCATGGTAGAGGAAGTTACGAGTGTCTGCTTGGCACTTCTCCAAGAAATTGCTCCACCGGCTAATGTGAAGACATACCCAGACGTTGATTTACGGCTGTCTTGGCATCCAGCAAAGTCGGAATCGGAATACCCAACGATCTCAAGATGATCCGACTTTGAATATGTAAGCATGTAGTCCTTGGTGTTTTGTAAATACCGCATCACTCTTTTGGCTGCGACCCAATGTTCTCTCCCCGGATTGCTTTGGTATCGACCAAGCATTCCAACAATAAAAGCTAAGTCTGGACGAGTACAGACTTGAGCATACATTAAGCTTCCTACTGCTGATGCATAAGGGATGTTTTCCATATACTTGGTTTCAAAATTGTTTTTGGGACATTGATTAAGACTGAATTTATCTCCTTTAGAAACAGGGGTGTCATGTGGTTTACAGTTTTGCATGCTAAACCTTTGTAATACCTTCTCTATATAGGCCTTTTGTGATAATCCTAAAGTACCTCGTGAGCGATCACGGTGTATTTGGATTCCTAATACAAAAGTTGCCTCTCCAAGATCTTTCATTTCAAATTTCTTTGAAAGAAATTTCTTAGTGTCTTTTAGAAGGTTTATATCATTACTAGCTAGCAAAATATCATCCACATATAAGACTAAGAATATAAACTTACTCCCACTGAACTTATGGTATATACAATCTTCACCAATATTCATTTCAAAGCCAAATGAAAGAATTACTTGGTTAAATTTGAGATACCATTGACGGGAAGCTTGCTTGAGCCCATAAATGGATTTCTTAAGTTTACAAACTAAATGATTAGTTTGTTCCAAATCATCCACCATTTCTGGTTTCTTCATATAGATGGTTTCCTCAATGTCTCCATTGAGAAAAGCTGTTTTTACATCCATTTGATGAAGCTCAAGGTCATAATGTGCCACTAAAGCCATAATGATCCTAAAGGAGTTTTTAGAAGACACCGGAGAGAATGTTTCTTTGTAGTCAATACCTTCCTTTTGAGTGAAACCTTTGGCAACAAGACGAGCCTTATGTCTTTCCACATTACCTTGTGAATCCCTTTTGGTTTTAAATATCCATTTACAACCAATCGGTTTCACATCCTTCGGTAATGGGACAAGATCCCAAACGTCGTTGTCTTTCATAGATTTTAACTCTTCATTAATGGCATTGATCCACTTATGAGAATTAGGACCTTTAATGGCTTGATGGAAGGTGAGAGGCTCATCTCCCACTAAACCTAAGTGTCCTTCATTCTCGGCTAGATACACCTCATAATCATCCGAGATGGCACTTCTTCTTACTCTATTTGATCTTCTTAAAGGCACTGGTTCTTCCTCATTTTGAGGTTGTTGAATTTCCTCATTTTGATCAACATTTTCATGTTGTTCAATATTTATAGGGGAGTCAATATTTTGAATTTGTTCCTCTTGAATTTCAGGTACAAGTACTTGATTTCCAATTGGAACTATTAAGGGAAGAGGTATAGAAATGGATTCCTCTTCCTTAAATTCAAAATTATTATTCCTAGTTTCCCCTCTAAACTCAACATCCTCAAAGAACCTAGCATTTCCCGTTTCAAAAAACGTTCTAGTTTTCGGGTTGTAAAATTTATAGCCCCTTGATCTTTCGGCATACCCTACAAAGTAGCAACTAACTGTCTTAGCGTCCAGTTTTCCTTCGTTAGGCCTATAAGGCCTAGCTTCCGCTGGACATCCCCAAACATGAAGATGATTTAAGGACGGTTTCTTATTCGTCCATAATTCATAAGGGATTTTATTGTTAGTAGCCTTAGAGGGAGCCCTATTAAGAAGATAAGTAGCGGTTTTTAAAGCATCGCCCCATAATGAGTGAGGTAAAGAAGTACAAGAAACCATACTTCTTACCATATCCTTAAGGGTTCTATTACGTCTCTCAGCTACACCATTCATGCTAGGCGTACCCGGCATAGTGTAGTGAGGGACAATCCCACACTCTTCAAGATAGCGAGCAAAAGGACCCGGACGTTGTTCTCCCGAACCGTCATTCCGACCATAGTACTCCCCACCACGATCGGATCTAACGTTCTTAATAGTCTTCCCAAGTTGATTTTCAACTTCGGCCTTAAAAGACTTGAAAACGTCCAAAGATTGAGATTTATCATGAAGTAAATAAATGTATCCATATCGAGAATAGTCGTCTATGAACGTAATAAAATATTGTTGACCATTCCAAGAAGGAGTAGGAAATGGTCCACAAATATCCGTATGTATTAGTTCTAAGACGCTTGATGCTCTCGAGGATACTTTCCTTTTCGTGTTTGTAAATTTTCCTTTTAGGCATTCAATGCAAAAGTCTTTATCCGGAATATCAAGTTTATTTATGATTCCCTCAGACACAAGCTTGTCAATTCTCCTTTTGGAGATATGACCTAAACGCCTATGCCATAAGGTATAAGAATTTTCACTTGAAAACTTTCGCTTTTTACTTTTAGTTTCATTATTATGGGACTCATTGATTGTTTGAGTAGTGTTAAGCAAATAAAGATTATCACTACTCGATAAAGTACTAGTACCAACAATAATGGAATTAAAATAAAGATCACATCTATTATTTCCGAACGAAACAAGAGTAACCCTCTTTGTCCAAAACAGTGATAGATATTAAATTCCTTCTAAACGAAGGTACAATGAAAGTATTATTTAATACAAAATAATATCCGGTACTTAATAACAATCTAAATGTCCCAATGCCTATTACTTCAACCGGGTTCCCAGCTCCCATATAGATGAATCTTTCATCCTTGCTAGGTCTTCGGTAATTCAGGCAACCCTGCATAGACATACTAATGTGAGTTGTTGCACCAGAATCCAACCACCATGTATATGAAGGAATTGAAACTAAATTAGCCTCAGTACAAACAAGACCAAATGACATACCTTTCTTAGCACGCCAAGCGTGATACTTAGGGCAGTCATACTTCATGTGCGTTAGGTCCTTGCAAAAGAAGCACTTCTTTTCTTTATGATCGTTAGATCCCTTAGGCTTCTTGTTGCTTGTTACCGCAACTTCTTTCCCTCTTCTCTTAGTCCCATGAGAAGAGGTAGATGCTAAGTGAGCACTTTCAACCTTAGATTGCTTCAACCTATCTTCCTCTTGTGTCACATGTGAAATCAATTCATTAATGTTCCACTTGTCCTTTTGACAATTATAGGTCACCTCAAAGTGACCAAACTGAGGAGGAAGAGAGATCAAAACTAAATGCACGAGGAGCTCTTCAGTCACCTCTAACTTAAGTGCTTTTAGTTTTGTCGAAAGGTGAAGCATTTCCAAGATATACTCCCTAAGATTCCCGGTACCCTTGTACTTCATGGAAACAAGTTTCCTAAGGGTAGAACTTGTTTCCGACTTTTCGCTTTTTACAAAGCGTTCTTCAAGGGTCTCGAGGAAAGTCTTAGCATCAACGTCCTCGGGAACACTGTTCAAAAATGTTTCCGGGACGACATTTTTCATAATCATTAGGCTTACTCGATTGGAGCGTTTCCATTTCTCAACATATAAGCGGTCCTCAGGGGTGCTTTCTTCATTAAGAGGAATGGGAAACGGCTCCCTAAAAGCGAGGTCAATATCCATACAGCCTAAGATCATTACAATTTTGTTTTTCCAAGTTTTAAAGTTTGTCCCATTAAGCATAGGAATTGTGCTCATCGCAGCAGTAATAGAAGAAGCGTTAAGTAAATCTGGGAATCGAGAACAAGAATGAATACAAAACAATAATAAGTAACTACATTATGAATTAAAAGATTAATTATATCAAATGAAATCCATCAATAAAGCAATTAACATGACATCAAAACTAATCTTTGGATTGCGAATTGACTCATAAATAATTACTTTAGATGACAAGTAATTTGAACAATATTTGATTAAATGCTTAATCTTCCTTTGGGTAGTCTTAAGCATTTAATAAAATTACTAAATGCTCATTTTATATGTCATCACATGAATGCTTAAGCCTTTCTTAGTACGTGGCGTTGTTCAACCTTAGTCGTTCCACCAATCCGTTCGGATGGTTGAGGAGACCAGTCAAGGTTTCCAGCCTGATATACCATCGTTAGTCAAATGTCAAGATTTTCTTTGGAAAATTCAAGTCATTCATATCTTAAACATTCAACACTTTAATAATTTTGCATTTAAATAACGTTAATCACTTAGGTGATAATATTATTTAAATAATGAATAAAATTATTTAAGCATATAATTAATCCAAGCTTTAAGGTTTGAAAAATGAATGATTTTTGTTCAAGAGAAAATAACAAAATATTGCAGAACTTGATTTTCTTTCGACATACTTAGCACGACCGTGCCAAACAAAGGGCACGACCGTGCCAAAATATGGGGAAAAAAACATGTTTTCACGGTGCAGATGGCACGACCGTGCCAAAAAAATAGACACGACCGTGCCAAACGAAACGGTCCGACCGGTTTAAACAACACACCCGTCCGGACCAGCACCAATGTACACACCGGTTCAAGGTAATAGAGGCGCACGGCCGTGCCAAAACAAAGAGCACGACCGTGCCATATAATCTGCACTTCTGAATTTTTGTCTAAATTTTCCTCAAAATCAAATGAATTGCAAGTAGATCCGCATGGTATGTACTTAAAACATAAAACCATGTTATTTAGGATAATCTTGCTTTTTTAAAAATTAATGGAATCAAGTGAGTAGATCCACATGGTATGCACTTAAAACATAAAACCATGTTATGAAGGGATAGTCTCACTTGAACCTTTTAATGAACAAAAACTTTCAAACCATTTTTCTTAATTTTAGATGAAGATCATCAGCACTCTATTAACGAATTAGAGTCTCTAATCGACATCAAAAACCTTATGATTCAACAGAGAAAATGAATCAAAGCAAAGCATGAAAGCTTTTTCTTAATACAAGAACTCAAACTCAAACTAAATAATGAGCGGGGCTCTGATACCAATTGTTAGAACAATTTTAATCCCTGAATGCCACACTCATATTTAAGTAAGAGAAAGAGGAAAAGATGAAGCGGAAGCATGCAATAAATGTATACCTGTTGAATCCATTATTGTGTCTTGAAGGGAGATTAAGGATGATGAAGATGTAGGGAGATGATCTTCTAAATGAGAGTGTCTCTTAAGTTTCTCAGAATTTCTTCTAGATAATTATGAAGAGAGTATGTAGAGAGAAAAGTAAGAATTTAGTATGTTTAAAGGCTTGATGGAGGGGCCTTTATATAGTAAACATGGTGACACTTCAAATAGGGACCATACCTATTCATTTCCAAAGCAATGTTGATTTACCATCTTGCCCATCAAAGATAGATAAATAACATTTCAGGGATTCTACACATTGACTATTTTGACCATACTTTATATTAATGTCATAGTCATGACTTTATTTATGGAAGGTGCCTATTAACTTGTGTTGCAAGCCACAATGATCTAACATATTATCCTAGATTTGACATTTTTGAACGGGAAATAGCATGACATACAGTCAAAATCAATAAGGTCGAATCAACACCTTCACCATGCTAGGACATCCCATGCAATACACGGTTATACTAAAGTCAGTTTGTTTTTTTTTTTTTTTTTTTTTTATATTACGAATGTACTTTAAACAACAATTTAAATTACTTTTAATTATCCTCATTAAAATATATAATTTGTTATTGATACACCACAGTGGCGTATCTAGGATTTATTGCCTGGAGGGTCGAATTTTTAGGGAACGAAAACAAAATGACTGTTAAAACTTAAAATATACACGACATATAAAGCTTACTTTTCTACACTACTAACAAACTCGCTCATTGAGGCATGATATGGTTTCAAAAGTGGCCTTAAATAGCCTTTAGTACCGTTTCTAATATAATATTCTCTCCGTCCCAGAGTATATGTCCACCTTTTTTTTTAGTTTGTCTCAGAGTATATCTCCACTTCCTAAAATGACAAAGAATCTTTACTATTCATCTCATTCATTCTCTCTCCTACTTTACTTTTATACTCACAACACCAATCAACTTACTATTCTCTCCCACTCATTCTCTCTCCTACTTTACTTTTATACTCACAGCACTTATATCACTTTCACCATTTCTTAATCTCCGTGTAAATGAAAGGGTGGACATATACTTTGGGATGGAGGGAGTATAAAACATGTTTAAAAATTTTGTACCGAAAAAATATGAATCAGAACTTTTGTCAAAATTAAATAAAAAAAAAAGGGAAGAAATCCTGCATAATTATAATTGAGGTTTTCTATATTCCATTTTATTTATTAATAATAAAAAAGGTTCAAAAAATTAAAAGAAAATGAATATATAGTAATGATTACCAATCTTACTCCCTCCGTCCCATTTCAAATTGCAAATACTAGGTTGGCACGGGGATTAAGGGAAAAAGTGAAAAATGTGATTTGTTGTGAGTGTTGATAGTTGAGTGGGAGAGAGAAAGTGGGGTAGAGAATAGTTAGTGGGTTAGTGGATGTGAGTGTGCAAGTGGGTTAAAACTTGCCATTTTTGAATTTTGCAATTTTAGTTGGGACACCCTTTTGGCAACTTTTGCAATTTGAAATGGGACGGAGGAGTATAGAATAAGTAGTTGCATTTGATTAGCACAATTCAAAATATTTCCTAAACAAATAATTTTTTCCTAAAATTAATTTGTTTCCTTATACGGTATTGTATGTGTACAAGATTTTTTTTTTTTTTTTTTTTTTTTTTTTGAGAGGGGTTATGGGTAAATATTAAGGGGGGTCAGCCATAAAATTTAAGGGGCTAACATAATAAATCTCAAAAAATAAATAAAAAAAAGGGCTATAGTGGAAATAAGTCAAAAGTCAGGGGGGTCAGCTGACCCCTCCTCCTTCTAAGTAGACACGCCCCTGATACACCATCATAATACTATCAAAATAAAATTTTAGATCCCAAAATCTTGGGAAAAACGCGTTTTTCCAAACGCTTAGGAAAAACGTAAACGCGGTGATATTTTTGTAAATAATCGGAACTTCTCAACGGTTCTGGATATCAATATAAAGGCTTCTGGATATGAGATTGATAGCCAGAACCTTAGAAAGTGATAGCCAGATGGGTCCTGGATATCAATATAAAATAGCCAGAACCTTTGAAAGTGATAGCCAGATGGGTCTTGAATATCAATATAAAGCCTTCTGGATATGAGATTGATAGCAGAACATTTTAAAGTGATAGCCAGAACCTTTTAAAGTGATAGCCAGAAGGGTTCTCTGAATCTGGATATCAATATAAAGCCTTCTGGATATAAGATTGATAGCCAAAACCTTTGAAAGTGATAGCCAGAAATGTCCTGTATAATGTATATCATTATAAAGCCTTGTGGATATCAATATAAAGTCTTCTGGAGGTTTTGAAAAACACGTTTTTCCTAAGCATTAGGAAAAACACGTTTACAGAAGACCAACCCATTTTAGATTCTCTATAAGATAACTAAAACTAGCATAAACTATTGCTCAAAATTCATTCGTATTTACAACGAAAAAAGATGGACTAACTACGGACATAGAGAGTATTATATAAAAATAAAAATGTATAAGCTAAGTATATACTATCTCCGTCCCAAAATGATCTTCTCATTTGACATTTTTCATTGTCCTAAAAAATTCTTCACATTTCTACAACCTAGGCTTAGAAGTGCCCAAACAAAACATGATTAGTGAATTAAGTGTTCATATTCTTAAAAAAATTGAATAGTCAAATGTAAGTCTGACAATTGGGCGGGTTGGGTCGGGACGAGTTTTAGCGGGTTGGCGGGTTAAGACGGGTCTACCCGCCACAACCCGTTTAAATTTACGGGTCAAGCGGGTCCGGTTGAAACGGGGCGGGTAACGGGTTGTGGCGAGTCGGCCCTTTTTTTTTATTATTTTTTTTTGTTTAATAAAACCTTAGGATGTCGGCCCAAGCTATTTGTTCTCGCGGGTTGAGTCGGGTCGACTCGTTATGCTTCGCGGGTTGAAATAAGTGACCCGCTTTAACCCGTTAACTTAAACGGGTTGGGTAATTAACGGGTTGGGTCAGGCGGGTTAGCGGGTAACCGGTCACAATTGCCAGGCTTAGTCAAATGTGAAGATATTTTAGGAAAGAGGGAGTTGTTTTTTTCGGAAAAAAAAGCTAAGTCTAAGGTTAAAATCAATACATTGAATATGGTTGGTTACATACCATTAAAATAGCATATCCTCAACGGATAGACCTCAATTTTACGACGCACAGTATAGAATACTCCCTCCGGCCCAAAATGATTTTTCTATTTGAAATCTTTTACTATCTCAAAAAGTTTTTCTCATTTCTACAATTTAGGCTTGAAAGTGCATAAACTAAACGTGGCTAGTGAAACAAATGTTCATATCCTTAAAAAAAAGTTTAAATAGTTAAATGTGGAGATTATTTTAGGACCGAGAGAGTATAATTTACGATTCTTTCTTTAATCCCTATTGGTTGGTGAGAAAATGGAAAAAAAATAAAAAAGAGACAAAGATATATCATCATGACGTGTAAACAATGGACAAGATTTTTATTTTTTATTTTTTTGGGAAAGGATGGAGAAGAAGTATTAAAAATAACAATTTGATATATTTGTCTTTTAGTTGTTGCGGTGGGTTATATTTTCTATAAAACTGAGATTTTTCAAAACGAATCGTTTTTTTGGACGCTACTATTTGGAGCTGCTAAAAATGACTTAGATTTTTGAAAAACTCCACTCAAAAACTCTCTATTGAGACGCTTAATTAGCAAAAAGCTGATTCTTTTTTACTGCGTTTTGAACGCGCCGCTCTACCAAACAAAAATAAAAGAGCGAAAATAGTGACATCTGCACATGGAAACACTGTTTGTTTGATTCAATTCTGTTTTTTTATTATTGGCCCCTGCACTCGTGTGCAAACAACTCAATCACTTTATGCGGAATTGGAGTCTATGCAGCAGGTTTTTTAATTGCGCGCGCGAAATGGTCGCTTATTATACAGCTCACTAAATGTGATAAAATAATTAAATTGTTTTTTTTTTAAAAAAAAAAAAAACTTTTATGATGTATAACTTTCTTCAAATACCATTTAAGACAACTTTTTTTTCCTGTTTTTTTTTATTTAAGGGTGGTAATTGTTATTCTATTACGTACGGATGAAAATTCATCACATAATGTAACATTTTTTTGTATATCAGTTTGTTTACAAAATTAATAATTATAACTGGATCGAATACCACACAAAAGAGTCAAGACCAGCTAGCTCTCCAAGTCGTTTTTCTGTTGCTTCATCTAGTTTTTGATTTGTTTCAAAACTGTTGTCACATTACTAGAAAATATTATGTGTAATAAAATTTCAACAAGTGCATGGAAATTAACTTTATACACAACACAGAATAATAAAGTAGCTTGTCATTTTTCAATTGTTTTCAAAATGATTATCACATTATTAAAATTAAAATTGACTAAAGAGAAAAAGATAACAAATACTCCATCCGTCCCAACTTAAGAGTCAAAAAAAATTTGGGTTCAAGAATTAAGGAAAATATGATGTGTTGTGAGTGTTGATATTAGGTAGGAGAGAGAAAGTGGGACATAGAAGAGTTAATGGATAATTGTTGTGAGTATAACATGTGTTAGACAAAATTTAAGAAATAACAGGTAATATACGAAAGAAAACAGATACAAAATTTAAATAAGCTAAAACAGCAAGCAGAAAATTAAAACCCAATACTGAAATTTGCCCGAGTCGTGTGAAGCACACTCTCCTTAAAGCAATTTCGTCCCCTCACCGAATTGTGCTTGAGGATCAGTCGGACGGTTGCTTCCCAGGATAAAACGGCGCGGACCGGAACGTAAGTGCACAAGGGAACTTCCGGCGAATTGATACTGAGCTTGGTTTTGATCACCACCAATGCAGAATGCAGGAGAGCAATGGAAAAAGGGATTTATCAATATGCAGCAAAACAAAATTGCAAGGGACTGTTGGTGGTGGAACATTTCGTGTGTGTAAACTGGAGGTGTAGGTTTGTTAATATAGCATCCAAAGATAACTGAAGGGAGGATGAATTAACACAGAGTTAATTCGGAATCCTAAGTGTTTCAGTTCATCAAAACTGATGAACTGATGGAGAAACTCAAAGGTCTGGACTGTTTTTGTCCAAAAAAAAATAGCAAAAAGTGGGTTCGCGCGAGCAACCCATTTCGGGGCTACATTCGTGTCAAAAGGACGCGCTCGCACATGAGTTCGGTGGCCGGTAGGCAAATCGGGCCCTTGATTTGCACCCCCCCTGCGCACCTGTGCGCGAGAGAGAGCCTCTATGCCACACATTCATACCACTATGGAAAGCATAGTAGTATATAAACTTACCCACTTTTACATTTTTTTTTCAATGTGGGATAACACATTATCCCCATTCCAACCCACTTACTTTGAGCCTTCATATCTTACTCATCCCTTAACCAAATTGGACAAATGAATAATCAATCTTTATGTCCTCATGGAGTAGAACACAAACCCACAAACATTTTGTCATTTCGACAAATAATTCATTTCAGAAAATACTCATTATTTCCTTCAAAACACACTTTTTCCAACAACATGTAGGACCCACTTTCCATTTTTAGATTTTAACTTTTAAGTTGGGACGTTCTTTTAAGAAATTTTTGACTCTTAAATTGAGACGGAGGGAATATTGAGCATGACCGGAGTGATGATAGGAACCACGGAATCAAATGTACAACATGTGAGGTTGGATGTGATTTTGGAATGCGATTGGATTCAATTGGCTTGTCATATTTTAGAAAGAAATCAGCTCTAGATTATGATTGACTCGACCCTTTCCATTGGCTGCCAAATTAGCTAAATTGTCAAGTCTATTTACAAGATCTAGATGGACGTACAAAATATTATTGGACTCATTATTGAACTCATTATTTCATTATTGGACGTACATGATTCCTCTGTCTCATTTTAATTTTTTTTTTTTTAAAATGACGTCCTATTTAAGAGTTGAATTCCTAAAATAGAAAGTGGGTTTTACATGTCACACTCACAACAATTATCCACTAACTCTTCTCTACCTCACTTTATCTCTCCTACACAACTATCATCACTCACAACACATCACATTTTTCTTAATCTTGAACCGATCTATTTTTTGACTCTTAAAATGGAACGGAGGGAGTACAAGTTTAGGTCAGTAATAAGTTACCCCCCACTTTCTATCTCATAATAATATTTACTTTTACTTTTATTTTTAAGGTTTTTGGAACAATGATTACATTTATTTTAGAGTGTCTTATGCAGTGCAGCAGCGGCGACGCCACCTGAAACCCGTATCGGCCGTTCAACCCCTTAATTTTCAACTTCAATTTTCAAATTTTCAAGGCATGCCATTTTTACTATTATTAAACTTGGAAAAATAATATTCTTTTTCTTTTGTCTCAGAGTAAGTACCCACCGTTTTATTTACAGGGAAGTTAAGAAATAGTGGAAGTGATGTAAGTGTTATGAGTATGAAAAGTGAGGTAGGAGAGAGAAATTGTGATAGAAAATAGTAAGTTGATTAGTGTTGTGAGTATAAAAGTAAAGTATGAGAGAGAATAAGTATGAGGAATAATAAAGATTTTTTGCAATTTTTGAAAATGAACACTTGCTCTTGGACAAACTGAAAGGAAAGGTGGACTCTTACTTGAATAATACTAGGGGGACAAAAAACTCACAAAAACTAGCTCACAAAATCTTAAGTGTAATAATGTTATTGGTGTTTTTAATTAGAGTGTGGCGGCTCCATTATCGATGCAACCAATAAAATATCACCACCTCATGTTGTGAGCAAGATTTTGTGCCCCTAACATTGCTCCTCTTACTTTAATTACCGCATAGTCAATTTTGATAAATAATGTGATGGAGGGGTAACCCTTTGCCCTAAAAAATGATGCACTAAATTCAATACATTTTGTAAAATGAATTGAAGTTGCTAAAATTGAATTAAGCTCAATCTCAAGATTAATACTACTTCCATCTGTATAGGTCACCTTCTTCATTTGTACGGACTACAAATATTAAAAAGTGGAAAAGCGATATAAGTGTTGTGAGACTGAAAAGTAAGTAGGAGAGAGAATTTGGGGTATGGAATAGTAAGTTGATTGGTATTGTGAGTATAAAAGTAAAGTATGAGAGAAAATTAATGAAATGAATAGTAAAAATTCTTTGCTATTTTAGAAAATGGACATATACTCTGAGACGAACTAAAAGGGAAAAGTTTACATATACTCCCTCTGTCTCATTTCAAATTTGTCATTTTGGTTGTTCCATAAAAATTGCACAATCCAAAAATAGAAAGTTTTTTCCCACTTGCATACTCACATCAACAAACCCAGTAACTATTCCTTACCCCACTTTCTCTCTCATATCAAACTATCTATCGGTACAACACATCACATTTTCTACTCTTTTTTTTCTTAATTTTCGTGAAAAAAAACAGTTTTGTAAATAGGAAATGTAATGTCAAAAGAGCAAACCCCATATTATGCGCAATTCGTGTTTTGGGGTCTCTCCGTCTTTTTCCACACGTGCAAGTGCAACATCAGTTTTTGTTGACATTTTTGTTCACTCCGTCTGTCCTTGCGGCTCGCCGACACTGACCCACCGGGCACCGACAACTGATGGCAGTTCAGATATTCTCCGTTTAGTAACAGTTCGAAAAATAAGATTTTTAAAAATTTAAAAATAAACTTTATTACGCCAAAAATTTTGTGATAATTTAGGTCCCAAACTCATTGGGAGACATTTTTTGACAACTCAAAGTTTGCCAAAACAGAGTTGAGCCGAGTTAAATTGTCAAAGTTAATTTTCAAGGATAATTTTGACGATTTGAACATGAACAAAGTGGAGTAACTCTTTTCATTGCTTAACCATAGTTTCTTTTTTTAATAGAGTTATTTTTATTAATAATGCCTTAAATTATTACAATAGTGTAATTAAAAGTGCATTGGGTATAGATTCAACCCTTGACTTTTATATTGAAAGTGATACCGAATGATTGATGCTTGAGATTTATTTAGATGCTAAAAGGACGGAAGTTATTTTAATAGAGTTATTTTTCTGTTCACTATTTTTTAAAGAAAATAGTGAACAGAAAAGAAGAATTATTTAGATGCTAAAAGGACGGAAGTTATTTTTATCCTAATAGAATATGTTTACGTGTTAGTCATGGTTGTTACGGCTACTGAGATTTTTTTTTATTGAGCTTTCCTTTCACTTATTGAAGCTCTAGATTCCACTTTTTTACTCAGATTATCCTAGTTAATATATAGTTTAATTTTTATTTTTATTTTTATGATCAACTTGAATTACATTTTCCCTAAATTCCTCTTTTTAGGAATAAAATTATTACCTCTAAGGTTCTTAAATTATTATTTGTGATATTTACTGATTACACAATTATAATTTTATGAAGATATACAACGTACATTCAAATTTAACTATTTGTAGCAATCTGTACTTCTGTACTAGTCAAGCCTGAGAATCTCCCCCAAAATTGTTCACTCGAGACAATTTAAATGTTTTTTTTTTCTTTTAAAAAATTCAACCCCAAAGCTACTTTAAATTTGAATAAACTTCTTTCAATTCGGCCCCGCATACATATGGGACTTTCATTTAATATGATTATAACAAGGTTCTTGCTATATGAAAGTGACATGACTATACACAGCTAGTGCTGATTAGTTTTCGAGGTGGTCTCCCGTGAGAACAAGGGGATCCGTCTCATGCATGAGACGGGTCGCCCCATTGATAGAACAATTTTAAACCCTGAATGCCACACTCATATTTAAGTAAGAGAAAGAGGAAAGATGAAGCGGAAGCATATAATAAATGTATACATGTTGAATCCATCTTGATGTCTTGAAGGGAGAATAAGAATGAAGTAGAAGATAATGTAGGGAGATGATCTTCTAAATGAAAGTGTCTCTTAGTCTCTCAAAAGTTCTTTCAATAATGAAGAGATAATTTAGATGAGAGAAAGTAAGAATCAAGTAAGTTTTAGGCTTGATGGAGGGGCCTTTATATAGTAAACATGGTGACACTTCAAATAGGGACCATACCTATTCATTTCCAAAGTAATGTTGATTTACCATCTTGCCCATCAAAGATAGATAAATAACATTTCAGGGATTCTACACATTGACTATTTTGACCATACTTTATATTAATGTCATAGTTATGATTTTATTTATGGAAGGCACCAAGATATTTGTGTTGCAAGCCGCATTGATCTAACAATCTCCCACTTTGGTTGCAAAACAAATTTCTTCCTTTAAATCATAAGTACAACATAAATGATAACCCAAATGTGCACTTTGTTATCACTTATAACAATTTCGTCCATTAGCCATACAAGTATAGAACTAAAGGGGCAGTCGTTGTAATTGATTCGCAACTAAACCCACTATAATTACATATACTAATTCAACTAAATGACATAGATCAAAAGTATGGATGTGTAGCATGGATCTTAATGAATATATACATATTCTTCCAACTAGTCCAACTTAACCAAATGAGATCAAACTTTAAATAATAATAGAACAATAAAATTGAAGAAAACAACATAAACTCCCACTATATTAAATGTTATCAAAAGTTGTTACACCCATATGAGCAACATGCTCGTGAAACACTAAAGGTGATAACGCCTTAGTAAACGGATCCGCTAACATAGAGTTTGTACCAATAAGTTGTATTTCTATTTGTTCATTTCGTACCCTCTCTCTTACAACAAGAAATTTAATGTCAATGTGTTTAGACTTTGACGAGCTCTTGTTATTGTTGGAGTACAAGACCGCTGCCCTATTGTCACAATAAAGCTTAATAGGTCTTTCGACACTATCAACAATACGCAGTCCCTCAGTGAATTTACGCAGTCATATAGCTTGATTGGATGCCTCGAAACAAGCAACGAACTCGGCTTCCATGGTGGAGGAAGTAACGAGTGTCTGCTTGGCACTTCTCCAAGAAATGGCTCCACCGGCTAATGTGAAGACATAACCAGACGTTGATTTACAGCTGTCTTGGCATCCAGCAAAGTCAGAATCGGAATACCCAATGATCTCGAGATGATCCGACTTTGAATATGTAAGCATGTAGTCCTTGGTGTTTTGTAAGTACCGCATCACTCTTTTGGCTGCGACCCAATGTTCTCTCCCCGGATTGCTTTGGTATCGACCAAGCATCCAACAATAAAAGCTAAGTCTGGACGAGTACAGACTTGAGCATACATTAAGCTTCCTACTGCTGATGCATAAGGGATGTTTTCCATATACTTGGTTTCAAAATTGTTTTTGGGACATTGATTAAGACTAAATTTATCTCCTTTAGAGACAGGGGTATCATGTGGTTTACAGTTTTGCATGCTAAATCTTTGTAATACCTTCTCGATATAGGCCTTTTGTGATAATCCTAAAGTACCTCGTGAGCGATCACGGTGTATTTGGATTCCTAATACAAAAGATGCCTCACCAAGATCTTTCATTTCAAATTTCTTTGAAAGAAAATTCTTAGTTTCTTTTAGAAGGTTTATATCATTACTAGCTAGCAAAATATCATCCACATATAAGACTAAGAATATAAACTTACTCCACTGAACTTATGGTATATACAATCTTCACCAATATTCATTTCAAAACCAAATGAAAGAATTACTTGGTTAAATTTGAGATACCATTGACGGGAAGCTTGCTTGAGCCCATAAATGGATTTCTTAAGTTTACAAACTAAATGATTAGTTTGTTCCAAATCATCCACCATTTCTGGTTTCTTCATATAGATGGTTTCCTCAATGTCTCCATTGAGAAAAGCAGTTTTTACATCCATTTGATGAAGCTCAAGGTCATAATGTGCCACTAAAGCCATAATGATCCTAAAGGAGTTTTTTAGAAGACACCGGAGAGAATGTTTCTTTGTAGTCAATACCTTCCTTTTGAGTGAAACCTTTGGAAACAAGACGAGCCTTATGTCTTTCCACATTACCTTGTGAATCCCTTTGGTTTTAAATATCCATTTACAACCAATCGGTTTCACATCCTTCGGTAATGGGACAAGATCCCAAACGTCGTTGTCTTTCATAGATTTTAACTCTTCATTAATGGAATTTATCCACTTATGAGAATTAGGACCTTTAATGGCTTCATGGAAGGTGAGAGGCTCATCTCCCATTAAACCTAGGTGTCCTTCATTCTCTGCAAGATACACCTCATAATCATCCGAAATGACACTTCTTCTAACTCTATTGGATCTCCTTAAAGGCACTGGTTCTTCCTCATTTTGAGGTTGTTGAATTTCCTCATTTTGATCAACATTTTCATGTTGTTCAATATTTATAGGGGAGTCAATATTTTGAATTTGTTCCTCTTGAATTTCAGGTACAAGTACTTGATTTTCAATTGGGACTACTAAGGGAAGTGGTATAGAAAAGGATTCCTCTTCCTTAAATTCAAAATTATTATTCCTAATTTCCCCTCTAAATTCAACATCCTCAAAGAACCTAGCGTTTCCTGTTTCAAAAAAGGTTCTAGTTTTCGGGTTGTAAAATTTATAGCCCCTTGATCTTTCGGCATACCCACAAAGTAGCAACTAACTGTCTTAGCGTCCAGTTTTCCTTCGTTAGGCTTATAAGGCCTAGCTTCTGCTGGACAACCCCATACATGAAGATGATTTAGGGACGGTTTCTTATTCGTCCATAATTCATAAGGGATTTTATTGTTAGTGGCTTTAGAGGGAGCCCTATTTAGAAGATAAGTTGCGGTTTTTAATGCATCGCCCCATAATGAGTGAGGTAAAGAAGTACAAGAAACCATACTTCTTACCAGATCCTTAAGGGTTCTATTACGTCTCTCAGCTACACCATTCATGCTAGGCGTACCCGGCATAGTGTAGTGAGGGACAATCCCACACTCTTCAAGATAGCGAGCAAAAGGACCCGGACGTTGTTCTCCCGAACCATCATTCCGACCATAGAATTCACCACCACGATCGGATCTAACGTTCTTAATAGTCTTACCTAGTTGATTTTCAACTTCGGTTTTAAAAGACTTGAAAACGTCCAAAGATTGAGACTTTTCATGAAGCAAATAAATGTATCCATATCGAGAGTAGTCGTCTATGAACGTAATAAAATATTGTTGACCATTCCAAGAAGGAGAAGGGAATGGCCCACAAATATCCGTATGTATTAGTTCTGAGACGCTTGAGGCTCTCGAGGATACCTTTCTTTTCGAGTTTGTAAACTTTCCTTTTAGGCATTCAATGCAAAAGTCATTTTCAGGAACATCAAGTTTATTTATGATTCCCTCAGACACAAGCTTGTCAATTCTCCTTTTGGAGATATGACCTAAACGCCTATGCCATAAGGTATAAGAATTTTCACTTGAAAACTTTCGCTTTTTAGTGTTAGTTTCATTGTTGTGGGACTCATTGATTGTTTGAGTAGTGTTAAGCAAATAAAGATTATCACTACTCGATAAAGTACTAGTACCAACAATAATGGAATTGAAATATAAATCACATCTATTATTACCTAATGAACAAGAGTAACCCTCTTTGTCCAAAACAGTGATAGATATTAAATTCCTTCTAAACGAAGGTACAATAAAAGTATTATTTAATACAAAATAATATCCTGTACTTAACAACAATCTAAAGGTTCCAATGCCTATGACTTCTACCGGTTCCCAGCTCCCATATAGATGAATCTTTCATCCTTGCTAGGTCTTCGGTAATTCAGGCAACCCTGCATAGACATACTAATGTGAGTTGTTGCACCAGAATCCAACCACCATGTATATGAAGGAATTGAAACTAAACTAGCCTCAGTACAAACAAGACCAAATGACATACCTTTCTTAGCACGCCAAGCGTGATACTTAGGGCAGTCATACTTCATGTGACTCGGGTCCTTGCAAAAGAAGCACTTCTTTTCCTTACGATCACCAGATGATCCTTTAGGCTTCTTATTGCTTGTTACCGCAATTTCCTTCCCTCTTCTATTAGTCCCATGAGAAGAGGTGGATGCTAAATGAGCACCTTCAATTTTAGGTTGCTTCAACCTATCTTCATCTTGTGTCACATGTGAGATTAATTCATTAATATCCCACTTATCTTTTTGACAATTATAGGTCACCTCAAAGTGACCAAACTGAGGAGGAAGAGAAATCAACACTAAATGGACGAGAAGATCTTCCGATATCTCTAACTTAAGTCCTTTTAGTTTAGTTGATAAGTGAAGCATTTCTAAAATATACTCCCTTAAGTTCCCGGTACCCTTGTACTTCATGGAAACAAGCTTTCTTAAACAAGAACTTGTTTCCGACTTTTCGCTTTTAGCAAAGCGCCTTTCAAGGGTCTCAAGAAAAGTTTTAGCATCAACGTCCTCGGGGACACTGTTAAGAAATGCCTCCGGGACGACATTTTTCATGATCATAAGACTTACGCGATTAGAGCGTTTCCACTTCTCAGAGTTCAAGCGGTCCTCAGCGGTGCTATCTTCACTAAGAGGAAGAGGAATAGGCTCCCTAAATGCGAGGTCTATGTCCATGCAGCCCAAGATCATAGTAATTTTGTTTTTCCAAGTTTTAAAGTTTGTCCCATTAAGCATCGGAATTGTGCTCATCGCAGCAGTAATAGAAGAAGCGTTAGTAAATCTGGGAATCGAGAACAAGAATGAATACAAAACAATAATAAGTAACTACATTATGAATTAAAAGATTAATTATATCAAATGAAATCCATCAATAAAGCAATTAACATGACATCAAAACTAATCTTTGGATTGCGAATTGACTCATAAATAACTACTTTAGATGACAAGTAATTTGAACAATATTTGATTAAATGCTTAATCTTCCTTTGGGTAGTCTTAAGCATTTAATAAAATTACCAAATGTTCATTTTATATGTCATCACAAGAATGCTTAAGACTTTCTTAGTACGTGGCGTTGTTCAACCTTAGTCGTTCCACCAATCCGTTCGGATGGTTGAGGAGACCAGTCAAGGTTTCCAGCCTGATATACCATCGTTAGTCAAATGTCAAGATCTTCTTTGGAAAATTCAAGTCATTCATATCTTAAACATTCAACACTTTAATAATTTTGCATTTAAATAACGTTAATCACTTAGGTGATAATATTATTTAAATAATGAATAAAATTATTTAAGCATATAATTAATCAGGGCTTTAAGGTTTGAAAAATTAATGTTTTGTCCAAGGGAAACAAAAGTTGTACAGAAAATAAGATTTTTTCCAAAAAATCTGTGAACAGTGACTGCTCGGCCGAGTCAAGGAAAGTGCTCGGCCGAGCACTTTAAATCAGATTGTTTGAAAAAAGATCTGCTCGGCCGAGCAGAACAAAGGACACGGCCGAGCACTTTTAATCAGAACATTTTGCCTTGCTGACATACAATGCGCGGCCGAGCAAATCCAATCGCTCGGCCGTGCAAGTCTTGGTCCGACCGGGCAAAGCCAAAAACCCGACCGGGTTTTCAAGAGAACCGAACCGGTCTCGACCAAAGATCCAACCGGTTTATGTCAATTTTGGCGCCTGTTCATCTGCTCGGCCGAGCAAAACAAAGGACTCGGCCGAGCAGTTCGCGCCTTTTCATATGCTCGGCCGAGCAAAGCAAAGGACTCGGCCGAGCAAGGCGATTTTCTGCACTTCTGAATTTTGTTTAAAACTTTCCCAAAATTAATGAATTGCAAGTAGATCCACATGGTATGTACTTAAAACATAAAACCACGTTATATAGGGATAATCTTGCTTTAACTTAGTGGAATCAAGTGAGTAGATCCACATGGTATGCATTTAGACATAAAACCATGTTATGAAGGGATAGTCTCACAAGAACCATTTTTAAATAACAAAACTTTTTCAAACCATTTACTTAATTTAGATGAAGATCATCAGTACTCTATGAATGAATTAGAGTCCTTAATCAATCATCAAATACCTTAAGATTCAACAGGGAAAATGAATCATAGGCAAAGAATAAAGCTTTTAAAACAAGAACTCAAACTCAAACTAAATAATGAGCGGGGCTCTGATACCAATTGATAGAACAATTTTAAACCCTGAATGCCACACTCATATTTAAGTAAGAGAAAGAGGAAAGATGAAGCGGAAGCATATAATAAATGTATACCTGTTGAATCCATCTTGATGTCTTGAAGGGAGAATAAGAATGAATTAGAAGATAATGTAGGGAGATGATCTTCTAAATGAAAGTGTCTCTTAGTCTCTCAAAAGTTCTTTCAATAATGAAGAGATAATTTAGATGAGAGAAAGTAAGAATCAAGTAAGGTTTTAGGCTTGATGGAGGGGCCTTTATATAGTAAACATGGTGACACTTCAAATAGGGACCATACCTATTCATTTCCAAAGCAATGTTGATTTACCATCTTGCCCATCAAAGATAGATAAATAACATTTCAGGGATTCTACACATTGACTATTTTGACCATACTTTATATTAATGTCATAGTTATGATTTTATTTATGGAAGGCACCAAGATATTTGTGTTGCAAGCCACATTGATCTAA